>WBNM01038335.1:553257-644100 GCA_013399055.1 Ramphastos sulfuratus
AAAAAAAAAAACAACAAAGCAAACAACAAAAACCCAAACCAAAACAAAAAAAACAACCAACCAACACCCAAAAAAACCAACACACACAAAAAAACCCTAAAAAAATATTAATTGAATTACCTTTGCAACTTTGAAGTTGCTGCCAATTCATACGGAATCAAACTTGCCATGTTTTTATGGACTATACTTAGTCCTTCAGCATCTTTCATTATCTCCTCTGTGTGAGTGAGAAGTACTAGCCCCATTTTACAGGTGGAGAAATAGACAGGACATCTGAGAGAGTTTTCCTGAGGTGCCACATTATTTAGGTGAAATTCTTACTGGGGACCAGGCAGTGAGTGAGTTGTGCCATGTTTCTCCTGCACTTCTACAGAACAGGGTACCACTGTCTTAGAAGATGCTGTCTCCGTTCCTCTGAAGGGTGAGCAGAGTACTGAAGCTGAGTTAATGGCCTTTGCAAATGCACTATAAAATCAGTTTATGTAGTGACCTGGGATTTATGTATTTACTCATGGAACAGGAGCTGGTGGCTGTTTTACTGACCAACATGTAGTGTAAATATTATACTGAGCTGAATTCCTTCCTCAGTCCATGCATGCTGGTGAAGTCAAAGAGAACTGGGCTGGTATCCAAGGAGAGAAGCTGGTTGCTTGTCTACTTAGGATACATTGCAAGCATTAGGAATGAGATGTGAGAAGAATAAATAAACCTATTTACCGCATGTAAAAGACCTGCCGTACAGAGGGCTAGCCACAAAATAACTATTTTAAGGGCTGCAGTCAATTGCCCCTCCTAAAACTGCAGGCTCACCTGCTTTCTCTTCCCTCATCAACCTTAGGAGTGAGGCCTAGGAATTATCTTCAAAGGACAACTTTGGAGAAAAGAGGTCTAGTCCAATGTACTCTTTTGAAAAGGTCCCTTTTGTCTGAAAAGCTGTGGGTGTGAATGGTCATATTAATATAACAAATTACTCTGTAATAATATTATGTAGCCAAAAAGAGCCAGGATTAAATGGTTCATGATGTTTGCTAGAGAAACCTCTAAACCAAGTCAGAACAAAATGAGGTAAAAAAGTTATTTAACTGGTAAGGATTTTATTTTTTCTTATAGCCTGCCTTGCTATGTAAGCCGATGTAAGCAGTTGGTGTAGCAGAGCATCCTCTGGATGGCTACACTCAGAGTCATGGTCGATGGCTCAGTGTCCAAATGGAGAGCAGTGACAAGTGGGTCCAGTGTGCATAACATCTCTGTCAGCTATATGGACAGTAGGGCTGGGGCACTCTCAGCAACTTTGTGGGGGACACCAAGCTAAGTTGGTCCTATTGGCACTCTGAGGGAAGGGATGGCATACAGAGGGACCCTGAAGGGCTTGAGAGGTGGGCCCAAGCCAACTCATGAAGTTCAGCCAGGCCAAGTGTAAGGTCCTACACCTGGGTTGGGGCAATCCCAAGCACAAACACAGGCTGGATGCAGAATGGTTCAAGAGCAGTCTCCAGGGGAAGGACTTGAGGCTTGTCATTTGCCTCAACAATAAACAACTTGCGGCCCAGAAGGCCAACTGTGTCCTGGGCCATGACTGGCAGTTGGAGGCAGGCAGTTCTCGCATGCTCTGTCTGGAGCACTGCATCCAGTTTTGGTATCCCTAGCATGAGAACGACACGGAACTGCTGGAGCAGGTCCAGAGGAGGGCCACAGAGGTGATCAGAGGAGCACTTCATCTGTGGGGACAGGCTACAAGAGTTGGGGCTGTTCAGAGAAGAGAAGGCTCTGGGCCTTGCAGTGCCTGAAGGGGGCCTACAAGAAAGCCAGAAAGTGATGGGATGAGAGGAAACGGATTGAAGCTTGAGGAGAGCAGATTTAGAATGGATACTAGAAAAATTCTTCACAGTGAGGGTGGTGAGACACTGGAATGGGCTCCCCTGGAAGGTTGTGGATGACCCCTCCCTGGAGGTGCTGAAGACCAGACTGGATGAGGCCTTGAGCAACCTGGTCTAGCGGAGGGTGTCTCTGCCCATTGCAGGGCATTGGGACTAGATGGTCTTCAAAGTCCCTTTCAACCCAAATCATTCTACAAATCTATGAATCCTGGCTCTGAGCTCTAGCTACTGCTTAGCTTCTCTGGTACTGTTAGCTTTTAGCACTACCACAAGAGGACTGGCTGGATTCACCTCTATGTCCTGGCAAGCCAAAGAGGAATGTCACCCCTGGATGTGAAGCCTGCAAGGATGAGGATACGGAAGCAGGGAATTTCAGTGGTTCTGTGCTTGTGTGCAGAACATGATCAGTAGTGAGGTCTAGCTCTTTTTAGGCTAATTGCAGTAAATCAGTGCAGAGGAAGATCACCTGTGAACAGGATTGGAATTGAGGAGGATACATAGCATCATACAGAATCATGTACTCCACAAATGGAGTATCACGTGTGAAGTAAGCTATAAAGCTGGTCTAAAAACCTTGGCCAAACTGTCACTAACAACTGGAGGCTAATTCAGATGTGGAAATCTGCAGCATAAATTCTGTAGCTGCAGTTTACCCTTTAATAGTTAGAGAACTGCTATATTAGTAGTATAAACCAGGCACTGTGCAGACTGGATGGGAAAAGAGAGCTCATTTCTCTCATCTAAAAGATCTCTCAAAGAGTGAAACTGCAATAGCTGTGAAGGGAAGAGTGTGGTATAGGACCATAGCTGAGTAGAAGGCCTCATTAGCCAAAGCAGCATCTTCTCTAAGGAAGGTCTTCACAGGAGACTTAAGACCTTAATAAGTGGTTTCCGCTGAAGACATGGCAGAAAGAGCTCAGCAGAGCAGGAAGATCCTGCTGGCCCAAGTGGCTGCAAGCCAGGAGCAGGGTAAGTGTGGGACTGTGCTTCTGCTGGAAAATTATAAAGGAACAGTGGGAAAGGGAAGGTATAAGTAATGGAACAACCAGAATTTGTTTACTGTTTCTCAGAATTTAAAGCTAATTGCAAGTTAAGTTTACCCCCATGATTCCTCCTCCCACCCCACACCTCCAGGATCTTCTAATTTATAGCCTACCAGCTTCCTGTGCTTTTCATGAACATGATGTACGTGAATGGAGCAGTCTAACAGCCCAGTGGCTCCAGAAGCCTTGACAGTGTTTTCACATTGCTTTTCACTCCAATAAATCAAAGAACTGCAGACTGCATACCCAATAAAAGTCTTATGGTAGGGAACGATGGCTGCTTATGCGTTTTACAGCTGTGAGTCTCCTGGATGGCATTCCTGCTGACTGGAGTGCCTTGCAGCATTTATATAATTGCAAGTGAAAATTTCACTGGTTCACCAAATTACTGAACCAAAAGGGTTTGCTTACTAAAGGACTGGAGGGAAGAAACTAGAAGGGAGACTTAAAAGCGAGAGGCTATATAAACTGTTAGGCTGTGACCAGAATTTTGATCATCTTAGAAATTTCTCAAAAGGAAGAAGGGTAAAGTGTGGTGAGAAATGGGTGAATAATTAACCATGTATAATTTAATCAATGAATTTTGCTGATTTGGGTTAGCTATGGATTCGTGTGTGTGTGCATCGTGTTGTTCAGCAACTCTCTTCAGTGAATAATTTTTGAGTTATAGCTTTATCCTGAGGAGTTCATTTGGGTATTTGATAATTAAATACTGAGAAAGAAGTGAGAGTACTAGCACACCAAAAAGTAATCATGCAAATGGTGCCTGTGTAGTCTCCTTGACTTCTTAAACTGTAAGACATGGAAACTTTGTTTGATATGATTTTTCATCACTGTGTAGTCTCTGAAGAGGTCACTTGAAATCTTTAGACACCTGAAGTGAATTACCCAGCTTTGTCATCATTAGATAAATCTAGCTTTTGGGGATCTGAATACCTATGTGCCTGCATATGATTATGTGTATGAAACACTCATCTGCAGTAACTAAGACAACTAAACCTATTTACGTTTTGCTACTGTTACTCCTACTTCCCTCCCTTCCATCCTTCAATTGTTGTCCTCCTCCTAGAATGCATTGGAGCTAATTTTAAAAGGGCAATTTCCCTTAAAATATTTGCAGTAGAGCCTAAGCATAATTTTCAAATGTAAAGGTCTTAATAGTGATATTTAATATTAATTTCCAAGGCTCTGGGGATGATGCCGACATTGTTTAACCTCCCTTCCTTGTGTAACCTTTGGCAGATCAATTGCTTAGAGAAGTTTAGTTATCCCCATCTTACAGCTAAAGCCCATTTGAATGATAAGAATCACTTGTAGTTATGAAATAATAGTAGTCAGGATCTAGGCTCCAAGAGTAGAATGAACATGCTCAAAGGGTCTATAGTATCTCCATTCATACATCCAAGTGTCATAGAAAAATACAGGACATAGTGGTCTGCAGATGTTGATGAAGTAGAACTGCAGGTCATTAAGAAGTAAAAAAAGTACACATTGTTTAGGTGACTTTGATGGAAAAGATGTGGATTTTTAAGCACCAACATCTGTGGTCACAGATGGGTTGCATTTTACCTGCATAATTTAAATTGACATCCACAAGAAACCTCTGGACAAGCCTCGGGGAACTCAAGCCAGTTCAAAAAGTTGTCCTGAGTTCAGAGTACTTAGCATTGCTTTGTTTTATTGATAGTGAAGTAGATGGTACATCTAGTCATTAAGACAGAAGTTGAAAATAAGAGTTCTATATTCTAATCCTATATTGCCATGCAGCTTTCTCCCACAGAGTGTGCACTCCAGGCAGCACAACTGGCCTTTCAGAAGAACATGTGCTCTGCTCAGCTTCTGTGCGTGCTCTTGCAGCTCACAAGCAGATTGCTAATGTTCTTGTTTTCTGTTTATTTCGGTGCTTTCTCTTAGTAGGCAATGCTCATGACAGTTTGATTACTTGAAACTGGAGGTGAAAATGCCCAAAGAGATCAATTGAGAAAGAGAAAAATCAGCAGCACATTAAGACAACAGAATCAGGCTTTTTGCGAAGAACATAATGGCTTGCTCACTTGTTGCTGAAATGCAAAGGTACTTTTATTAAATCTTCAACTTCAGCTTTTTCTAATAATCTTCATAATCCTCACAAAAATGGTGGCTGCAGTGTGTATGACAGAGTAAAGCTGCTTGACAGAACATCAAAGGTTTCTGCTACTGAAGTTTTATGCATCCATTGCTAAATCTTTCATGCTTGAAACAATGATGAAAAATGATTGTCAGCTATGAAACCAAAATTATATCAATCTACTGCAGAGTTGAGGGTTGTTTTCCATTGGAAAACATGACCCAGCCTAGCACAGTTCACTTACCAGCCTCAAGTGTTCTGTTGGGATTCAAAAAGAATAGAACTGAGTCAGGCAGAGTTGAATGTATTTCATGCTTCACAAATGTATGTTGGGGGTGGGAGGGAGAGAATGATGAAAAATAAAATCAAGAAGGTCAGTGCCCATATACTGCATTCTGATTGTCTTTGTGTAACACATTACACATTACAGACAACATAGCTGCTCTGAATTTCCAAGGGGAATAGTCATGTAGTGGCTGAAGTGGAAGCTAAATGTAGGCTTTACTTCCACAGCAGTACCACCACAGGTCATTTTTTTTTTTTCTAGCTGTAAATAAAGTGACCCTTAAAGCTGGATGCTTAGAAGAACAATTTTGGGGGTATTTTGGCTTGTCTTCTCTATCAAAATCTGGGCTTAATTAAATTTATGCTATCTACTTTCACACCTACTCTTTTGTAAGCAGAGGCCTCCATGATGTAGCAAAGAAAGTGACCAAGTGGAGAGCAAGGAAAAATGTGACCTTTAAGTTACCATCATCATCTCTGCTTGTGCCATGTAAGGTGTGCACACAACGCTGAATGTAGCCACTCCTGCCAGCAGAGCCCAGGCAGCGTTCAGAGCATGTGTGCTCAATCTGTGTGGTTGCATGCTCATGTCACCATGGGCTGCACTGCTCAGGTTACTGGAGGAGCTCTGTGAAAGAAAAGTCCTCAAAACTAGAGGGGGAGAAGGCAGATTCATGCCAGCCTGTTAGGACTGAAGTCCAGTGACTTAGTGTTGCTGTGCAGAAAAGCTAAATCACTCAGCACCTTGCTGCTCGGTGAGGCTACTTATATGATTTCTTCTGGAATCCAGCAAGTAAAAAAAGGAGAATCCTCTCACCAGTCATGGCAAGGGGACTTTATCTAGACAACATCCATTCTGTGTTGCAGGTAATTTTTGTTGTTGTTGTAGGGAAACAGGAGAAGTGCATCCTGGCTACTACACTCCTCAGGCATGAGGTCCCACCAGCCTAGTGTCCTCAGTGTTCCCACTGCAAGGGTTCTTTTCCTCCTCAGGCTGCATGCTGATCAGCCAGAAACCGGTGAAAATTCAAAGCTCTATTTTCTTCTCACTGATGAATATTTGCTGATCTTTTCAGCCGTTTGCTTAGCAAAGTTGTGTTCTAATATCCTGATTATAATTTGAAGCTGATTAGCATACACACACACAGTCAACCTCAAACATATGGGAACCTCTCAGAGATTATGTTAATTCTGAAAAGATGCTACTCAGTGATTAGTCACAAAGCCTGCAGTATAAACTTATACTCTCCTTCCCATTGCTAGTTTGTATTTTCTGTACTACCTCTGGCAAAGGAGATGGAGGTCATACAAAGAAAGAAATGAAATACAGTCTAGCAAGAGAAGGTTACCATTCAAACATGAAGCACTTGCAAGTGTGCCACACAGTGAGAAGCGCTGCGTGTTGGTGAGCTGTGTCACCTTACTTGATTGCAATACTTCATCTTCCATTGTTTTGCTGTAGAGACAACAACAATGATGACGTTTCGCCATTTTATCCTGAAAATCCAAATGCTTAATTTAGGCAAGGCTTGCTCTGCTCTTTGGCTAGAGAGGGCAGCCCTGTGTCAGGGCACTACAGAATCCTTTGTGAAAGAGAATCGTCTCAAGCAGTTAGGCAGGTGAGTGTTGTCCTCTCAGTAATAACTACCTGTTCACAAAAAATAAATTAAGAAAAAGAAATATCTCTGTATTGCCAGATAATCTCTTTGCTTAGGTGGCTTCCTCAGTATGATCAAGGCCTATGAAGCCCTGTGCCTCTAATTCTTCTTTGGGGACTGTACATTGTGGATGTTAACCAGAAAAAAATCAACTTGTTCCTGCATCTTTCAAAGTCAGCCCCTCAGTGAGGATGTGTTGTAAGGCATGGGGAGAAGTAAAGGGATAAAGCAGCATGACAAGACCAGAAGCCAGCAGCTGGTACTGTTTCATTTGTGCATCTGTATTAGAAGGTTTTATATGATTAAACTGTTCCACAAGGTAGCTCTAATGAAGTTATAAGAAGTCTCATCAGTGCTCCAGCTGGTAGGTAGCAGAATGTGAGAGAAGACTGATGGTCAAATGTACACTCTAATCAGTCATAAAAATTTATATTTAATTCACTTAGATTTACTTGAGAAACTCTAAAGTTGCAGTCGAAATTTCCTCTATTTTTGAAACTTTTTTTTGCCTGATTCCTAAAATCCAAATACTCTAGAGTTTCATATTTGACATTTCAAGCCAGAATATGGTTGTTCATCATGACTTAAACCTCTATCTATACAAATGAACTAACAAAATTTTCACTTCTACAGTGATACTCCTTTTATCTCTATAGCTTTCCTTGGAAAGTGCCATAACTTTAACTAAGAAGGGCATCCCTATAAGCTTCTGTTTAAAGTCTTAGGAGATTTTTTTTTCTTTAGTAAGTTTTTATTGAAGATGTGACTCTGACTTTTTCTTCTTTTTTTTTTTTTTTTTTTCCCTTATCTTCCTTACAAGAAGGTTTATTTTTAGAAATGCCCTAGTTCTGTATCACCAGTGACTGGTGCCTTGGACAGTATAGCTTGCTAAATTTACTCTTACTGATAGATTTTCTCTGTCAGCATCATCTTGTGTATATTGAATGTGAATTGACAGTGCCTCAAAGGAGGTACCATGTTTCAATGAATAAAAGGTGGGCTTTTTCTTTTTTTAAAGTAGGAGAAAGCATCCACAGTAGTTGCTCTTCAGAATGTAAGTTTGCCATGCTGTAATTTTGTTTGTGCTTCCCTCCTGATGGTTTTTAAGGACTATGCATCCTCCCCTCCCTGAGAACATAGCATCTCCCTCACCCTGCAGTTCAGATCCTGGTGTTCATAGTTACCTTTATGCCAAATAAGCAAAGCTGGTGGAGCATCTTTGAGGCATGTGGGGAGGAAGTGATCTTCAACACATTCTCAGTGGAAGCAATAATCCATGGAGGTGTGCTTCTCGCTGTTAGTCTTTCCTTCATCTGGGTTTGATTTTGCTGCAGTGGAAATCAGGGTGAGGGCAGAAAAGTGAGCCTTGAGATTTGATCCAATGTAATGTTGTGACAAGATGTTTCTTTAAATATTCCAATGCTACCTGGAAAAGAATGATACAAGCCCCATAACACAGTGAATTTCAAATCACTCAGCAGTGGTGACAGCAGGGAGACGGGGGCAGGAAAAAAATCAAACTCACACCAAAACAAAAAGGCACAGGCTTACCCTACTGATTTTCTGATTGTATTACATTTGGTGGGGCTGGTATGGGATTTTCTGTCTTTGGCTTTCTCTCCTGTTTGCCCATATCATGGAAATTTTGTGTCTGCAGTAGCAAGTCAAGAGACACAGCAGAAGTGGTTCGATGGAGTGAATATGCTTGTGCTGGGAACCTTGCTATTGGGATTTTAAGTGGGTTACTGTATGCTGGCTGATGTCTCATACTGAATGCTTATTCTCAGCTGAGGCACATTAGTCACTCTACTGGAGCTGTCAGGAAACAAATCCCGTTGATTTATTCTTCACCAAAACCTGTTTCCTTTATAAGGATTTAAAAAAAAAAAAAAAAAAACCAAAAAAAAAAAACCAAAACCACCTGCTACATTTAAAATATGTTCAAATTCAATGTTCAAACATTGAATCTATTTTTCATTTTCCCTTTTTTCTTTCATCACTCTCATGCAAAAAGTTCTTAATTTTCCCAACAAAAATGCAAATGCAGAATAAACAAATATGTGCACTGTGCAGTATATACTAATACTTCCACTATCATACTTCCAATATCCCCAGTCGTCAGCACGATCAGACACTTTTCTATATTTTAAAGTGCATTTTCTCTACTACTTTCACAGGAATACACTTCCAGATCTTAGGTCTTCTCATATCACTAGACAGTACAACGTGCTTGATATGATCATGCAGAACATTGCATGAAAAGACAACAATGAGATAGTCTGTCCTCATCAGGTCTTGTACTGAATGCATTGTTAAGTCTGCACATGAAAACAAGTTTTCTTTGCCTTCCATGATACTTTTTATCATTCCCTATTGTAGCTGAATGTTGTTTCTTCTTCAAAATAAAGTCCTCATCCAAATCTGGCTGAGGCTTTGGCCACAATTACATTGCAGCAATCAGTTCTACTTACAGTTTCCCTTTCCAGGTTCTTCTAACCACCGAAGATACCTTCTTTTAAAAAGCAAAAACTAGTATATAAAAACTTTTTTTTTTTAAGAAAATTTAATTGAAAAGTCTAGGATGAGACCTTCTTTGTCCTGTTTTCAAATAAACACTTATTGAGGAACAGGCTTAGTTTGGAAGATGTGCAGAAAGATGAAAGCTTTCAAAAGCTGTGGGAGTTTTTATTAGAAAGTGGTTGTTAAAGCCAAACAAAATTACATGATCAAGACAAGGCTTCTTTCTTGAAGGACCTCATCATCTAAGTAGGAAGAAAAGAATTTGCCCCATCACTGCTGCATCAAATTCAAGGTTAATGTTCTGCAAAGGGATGACAATAATAAGGAAAGCCATCTCAAAGCAAAGAAATTAAGCAGCAAAGGATGTGGAAAGACTGGAAGCTCTGTATCAGACCTATGGATTTTCTAACTCAGTATCTTCTCTTTTATCAGAAGAGGGTTCAAGAAATTTTACAGCAAGGCAATTTCCAGGAAAAAAATGTGCCTGCACAGAGTTTCTGCCCTTATTGCCTAGAGCTTGCCTTTTGCCATTCCACTTTTTGTCTTAAATGCGTACATGTGCATGCACACATACAAACCCTTCTCTAGGTGTTTTGGGTTTCAATACACCATAAATTTTTTCATTCTTTTGAGAAGCCAGCTGACCTGTTTGCTACTTTGTGGCACAAAATCCTCAGGCTGGTAAAACACTGTTGGTGTTAGAAATCTCTGGATCAGTTGTCTTTTGTTATTTTGAGTGTCTTCTAGTTATTGTAGTAGAAGATCACTAGACATGCTCATGTGACCTTCTTGAAATTTTCATACTTGCTTCTACTTCCAAGCCACTTTAAGACACCTCTTTTTACTTTAGGTTTTTCACTTTGATTTGTCCTGTCTTGAGTGTTCTAACAACAGGTTGACATTTAATCGAAAGGCAGAGAGAGAGAAGAAAGTAAAGATAATTTAATATTTCATATTGGGGGAAAGCAGGTTCATTTTCTCATCCAGAGAACTGTCTTCAGACTCACACCTGGTGGAAGGTCCCTGAGTCTCAGCAGTGCAGGTGTATGATTCTGGCCCAGAATGATTTCATCCATCTGAAAAGGGAGTTAAGTGTTAATTTTGTCTGAACTGCCAGGTTTTGCTACAAATAGTGTTCCAGGTTTTCATAAGCCTGGAGACATTTCTGTCATTTCAACCTTGTTTAGCTTATTATATCCTGCCAGCTATGTCTAGATAAACTGCAGTGAAGGCTGCTGCCTCCATTATAAGCCCCCATCTACTCTATCAACAAGCCTTCAGTACCATGACCATTACAAAAGCCCTAACATTTGGTCTGCCATTGATAATAGGTAACTTTCAATTTGTGGCTACTGGCCTGCAAAAATGATCTACAAATGGCATGTTGCAGGCTGTTATTCTGTATCCTGCAAGATGGTGTTCAAGTCCTCTCTCTTCTCTTCAATATTAAGCTCTTTCCTCCAGATCAGAAATTACTTTTGCCCTAAGTGACATGGAGAACTATATCAGAAGCTTAATTTAGAATAAAATATAGCCAGTGGAATAATGTTTAGTTTCTGTGTTTTGGCAAAAATGTGAATTTTTCACAGAGTTGGACATAAGATTAACTTCTTTTTACAAGTGCACATTTAGAAATATGGGGGGGTTATTGTTCAGATTGGTGGGTCAGTCCTCAAAAGATTCTTGCTATGTCCTTGGTAGGATATATTCTCTTATTTCTTCTCTTTTCCTTCCTCCCTTCCCTCCCTTCCTTCCTTTCCTTCTTCCTTCTTATTTCTTCTTTCTGTCTTTCTGTCTGTCTGTCTGTCTTTCTGTCTCCAACCACCTTTCCACAGTTTTCATTTTCTCCAAATTTTCCTGAGACTGTATCTGTGCAATGTTACCAATCTATACTTCCTAGTATTGGTAAATCTGGCTTTTGGAAAGTGTCAGTTACAATGGTTAGCTGTTTGATTAAACCAAGAAAAAGAGCTGCCTTGAGGGTTTTTGAGGTAAATGTCCTTCAGAAGATATAATATCAGGATCTGTCTAATCAGTGTTTTCTAAGTTCCGTATACATCCTATGCACAGCTTCTAAAGTGGTGCAGATCACATATTGGTTTGTACTGTTACCACATATTAGCAGCACAATATCAGTTTCTCTGATGCAGGCAACTCTGAATGGTTTGCATTGCTCTTTGAGCGTCGTGGAGACAAACAGAATGAAATGAGTAGCCTTTTAATTTAATTGGCTTCCAAGGCCAATCTGAGAAGAGAAAGCACAATACACCACACAGTTACTGTAGAAACAGTTGAGGTCAAAAGCTCAGTGTGCAGACCCTACATCAGTCACCACTGCTCCTGTGCAGTTTTTTTTTTTTTTTTTAAATTCTTGCTGCATCTCCATCAGACCCCAGGAAGCCAGATAATTTGGTGTTAGTATTCCAAGTGGAAGTGCTGGGTCGTTTGTCACTGGTCAGATCATGCTATGGAATCCATTAAAAAAAAAAAAAAGGCTGCCACAATGAAAAACTACATTGTATCAGTGCTCTTATATATCAACCACAAGAAGAAGGGAAAAAAAAATCTTCTTTTTCTTCTTATAGAAGAAAAAAAGACACAGAGCAAGGCATGAAGAAGTGGTACAAAATAGATAATAGTCTACCAAGGAACCCTTTTTCCAATCCATCTTTCTATTACAGATTACAGACACTGAAGATTTATGTGCTATTTAATGGAGCCAGCCTTGCCAAATGCAATGAAAGCAAAGAGGAAGATAATATCATGCTAATATTTGAAACTTCTACATCCTTTTGACTGTAGAAATACAGAGGTAGAGCTCTTGTAAAACTTTAACTAGCCTAGGAGCACATCAATGAACGCATAAACCCTTCCACACAGTACTAAATGTAGGAAAGGGATTTCTTTGCTATTTTTGGATTGGCCCAGTGCAAGATACATGCTGCTGCTTCAGTTTGAATTCATTCATCTGGCTGCAGAAATGTTCACATGTACTCATCTGTGTCTGATCCCATATGCTTATGCTGGTGCAATAAACTGACACAAAGTACATGTGTATGTAGCAGTCTCAGCTCCGTAAAGGGCCTCACACTGACCTCCCATTTAATTTTTTGGCCTGTTGATTGTTAAAAGCACAAAAGTTCTCTTTAGAAGGTCTTACATGAACAATTGCTGGCATTTAAAATATTTCATATTACAACACTAAATTATTAGATGTAATTGTAGTATTATTTGCTGAAGGAGATGGAGAAGGTAGTACTTCCCAGTCAAAAGTATCCCAGTAGTCAGTGTTCTTTCCAGGGAGACAGAGGATTTGGGCCCAGCTCCTTTCCTGTCTAGAGGAAATTAAGTGCTTTGCCTGATGTCTGCAGGTCAGGTGCCCAGGCTGTGTGCAAGTTCTGGCTCTATCCTCCTTTCATGCAAGCACAACTACTGTACAGAAATGCCAGATACACCAGGCCAAAAATAGAGCACAAGCTAGTGTGTGGTATTGTAACCTGACAGTGAAGGCTGAGAAGGATAGGATCCATAAGCAGTCTGCTCTTCTTGTTTGCATTGCTCAGCACCAGCAGGGAAGCAGTTGTGTGCAGAAGCTGAAAGCCAGTTACCCAGCAGTCATTGGGCTGTTTGTAGCAGGTGGCCTGCAAAGAGCAGCTTCAGTACAGGGAAAAAGGGAAGATAGTGGGAAGACTGCTCATATGGTCATCTCTGGCACCGAAAGGTCCCAGAAACAGAAGCATGCAGAAGAGTTTCAAATAGTGCAAATTATTTAGGCTCCTGTGCTCAAGTAATGGAGGGACATTTTGAAACAGTTAGATGTGCCAGTGAGGGGGTTTTGTGTGCAACAGAAAAGTTTACAGTCACAAGCTTTTGAGCTCCTGCCCGGGAGAATGAAAAGCAGCAGTTTATAATTCAGGTGCTCCTGCTCACTTCAGGCAGCGTTACTGGATTGCATAGCCTGGCTGTGCAGGGATGCTTTGTCTGAGCAAACTCTTGTGCTGCCATAAGCAATGTTAATGCTCCATGTTAGACAGTCTTTGGGAACTAAAGGCATTGTAGTTTGATTTTAGGTATTGAAGCATTTGAAGTGCATGCCTTCATCAAGTGCACAAAGCAGATTTTTGTGCTGTCATGGGGAGGCTGTCCTGAGCAAACATGTTACTGCAGGTTTCATGAAAGTTTGACATCTAAGGCACACAGACAAATTGGATGTGCCCTACATCCATAAGCCTATATTGTCCACTGTGGAAACCATCTCTGTTTCTGTGGTTGACTGCTCTGAACAAGTGGACTTATGCAGGCTGACTCCCCTGCATCAAATTTAGAACCTTAATTAGTTTGAATTGATTTCTGTCAAGTACTCTAACAAAGACAACCCTCAAATCAAAGGGATCAGCCCCCTGTTTATTGAGAGAGCTAACTGGGAGGAAAATGAGAGGAAAACATGAAAGAGTAGATTTTTAAGAGGAAAGCTTCGATACCCTGGTGAAAAAGAAATGTCATGTAAGGTGAATTTGACACGGGTTGGGTGGTACTGTTCCTGCATGGTAACATTGCATTGTGTCACCTACCTTTCAAATCGTTTCTGTATCTGCTACGTTTCACCAAGTCCAATAAAAGGGAAGTATTTGCCACTTTAAAACACATCACTGCTGGCAAAACTGCGTATTTCCCACTCTATAATAACTGACATTACTCAGATAATGTTGAAACTGGAGGCAAAGCTTTTCCTTTTTTTTCAGCTCCAACTATTGAGGAATTCTGATCTTCTGCTGAAGAAGCTTCATATAGGACTGATTCCACCAGACTTGACTACCTCTCTAAGTACTCCACCTTTCAGAGAAAATCCTGGGGTAGTGACCTTTGAATATTTACCAAGGCATAAGGTAACTGAGTGCTTAGACTACCTGTAGAGAAATGCTCTCTGTAGAAGCAGATTGGATAATGACACAAAAATAGTGAACTCCTTTTCCTGTGATGTAAAATGATTTACACCTGGCCTATTCTCACTCCACAGTAGGCTAAATAATATGTGCCTGTTTCTAAAGGATATTAAAACATGACTGTAACAAAATGAAACAGAGAAGAGCTCATATAATGCACTATATAAAGGGAAAGAAATAAAAGGAAGAAATGGCTGTGTCAGCCCTCCTGGAAATGACACACTTTCATCATCTCCTAACACATGGGACAGGCAGTTCCAAAGAGCAGTTGTCCTAAAAACAATGTGGGCTGAAAACCAGTAGAGCCTGCTAGCTATAAGCCACATAATACCTAAGCACTAGGAGGATATTTTAAAGCATGAAATGCAGCAGTGTGTGCCCATGTTACAGTGGTGCAGCAGTCAGCAAGGATACCATATGTGGTACCAACTGGGCCTTGGAGAGTGCCAGTACTGAAAAGGTTAAGAGGGTAGGCTATTTCTACCAGCACCTGCTGCAGACTAATGAGTAACTGGCCCAGGTGCAGATCGTAGAATGCACTGGGTTGGAAGGAACCTTTAAAGATCATCTAGTCCAACCCCCCTCGTGCTAAGCAGGGATGTCCCCAGTTGGATTAGGTCATTCAGATGTCTGTCAAGCCTCACCTTGAATGTCTCCCGGGATGGAGTCTCTACCACCTTCCTGGACATCCTGTACTGGTGTTTCACTACCCTCATGGTAAAGAACTTCATATTATCCAATGTAAACCTAGTCTTCTCTAGTTAAAATCATTGCTACTTGTTCTAGCACCACATGTCTTTGTAAACAGTTCCTCTCTAGCTTTGCTTTCTTAAGTGCCTTGTTCTCTTGGTTTATCAAACTGTGTTTATTAGGATGCCTTTGTATTTTCCTAAGCTGTAGGATGATTAGCTCTTCTCACTTCCCAAGGAGTAAGGAGGTTCCCCAGGAGTGCTCTTGTCTCTGCATCGGGTTTAATACAAGCTGACTGGCCTTTCTAGGAGATTTGATGGTAGTGCTTGGTTGCTGAAGACTGGGCAGCGAGAGAAATGGCACAGGGCTCAGGTGGCTACATGGAAGTGAGGTTGCAGCAGAAGATATGAGGAGTAGGGCTGATGGATAAGAAAGATGGGGAATGTTTGCAAATAGAGCAATACGTTGGTAGTTTTAAGCATGTTCATTGGTAGGAAGCTGGATCAATGAATGCACTCAATAGCTGTTATGCATCTTTTATGAGTGATTCCTTCCAACTGCTAGGTAAGTTTGCAGGCTACAGTTTCACTTTTTAAAGGAAACTTCTCAGTTATGTCCCTTCCATGGAGTATTTTTCTTGCCTTGAGCTGTGAAAAGTAGTCATACCAGCCATACTCTGTCTTTCAGCAAGAACCTGAGAGGAGGGACAATGAAAAGAGAAGGTGGCACCTACTTCCAGACACCACCCTGTAGTGCTGAGGCTGCTTCTTGTTACTCCAACATAATTATTTGCTAAAAAAGACAAATTCTGTCTTTCTTGGTTTGGTACTGTTCCTGGGAACAGCTGCTGCTCTCCACTGAATGGGTGCCTGCATTCAAATTTGCAAAGTATCCCATGTCCTGTATGGTATACAGACATTCCATAGATTTTATCCTGGAAGGGAAGTGAAAAATATAACAGGTCTACTGTGTAGTGTAATTAAAGATTTATAAGTAGCCATGCATTTTTAATGCATATGAAGTAATAAGAGCTGTACAGCAAAAGCAGACATGTGACATTAAATGGTTGCTCCTGCCAATTTTCCACAAGGTATTATCAAAGCACCATTTCAACAGTAGGGTTGCAAGACTGCATCCTCCATTAGTAAGATAATGATTCGATCAGGCTCCAGTTGAGACCAGGAGCATCCTGTGCTTGAGGAACTGCTCAGCTTCTCTTGCATAACTTTAAAAGAAGCTCAGCTGGTCAGACCAAATGGCTAATCAAGGGATGTTTTGTAAAGCATCCTTTTACTTCATTCCCATAACCACCAACTTCAAAGCCAGTATTTAAAATCAATAAAAAAATAAAAGTGATTGTGATCAAAGCAGAAAGGAAGTGTTAGCATAGAACGTGCCAGTGAAACTCTGTCCTAGGGTACTGCTTGGCAGAGAATAAATCTTTTGTGCTTTTTTTCCACGTATATCTTGCTATATATTCATCCTTTTTCTTTCTTTCTTTTTTTTTCAGTATTTTATTTTTCCTTAGCATATCACTTTTCCCTTTTCTAGTTAGTTTCCAGAGATGTGTATTTTTGCTTATTAACTGCATAAGAATTTCCCAAGTGTAGTGGAATTGGTGCTTCCAAGTTATTCACTGATACTTCTGCCTACTTCAGCAAGCCTTACAGGACTTTTATCATTTGGTTTTCTGGAACTCTTAGGTCACCAATTTGTCTGCTGGTCTGACAGTGTTTTATTTTCAAATTGTATATGAGCAAGGATAAAGATCTGTGAGTATAATAAAAGCAGTGTGAACAGAGACTAAGGTTCATTACAGGGTTTTTTGCAAGTTAGTTGTTGGAAATGCTGGCATGCAATCTGGCTTACTTATCAAATAGATTAAAATGATTGGAGTAAGAGGCAGTCTTGTATCTAAATGTGGACAGATTTGTTTTAAGAAAAAGTTTGGTTTAGAAATGTAGCAAGAAAAATAAGTAAAACGCGAGCAGCTGCTGTCTTGCTGTTTCCTGACCTGCTGTAAATGATCTATTTGGAGCATCCAAATGGGATGGGAAAGGTCTGGTAAGTGCTACTGTGCTGAATGCTGCTTGATGAAGCTCTTGTGGTGCCTCCTGTGTCCTAAATGAAGTTTTGGCTCAGCAGTTGCAATTTGGGAAACAGATATTGATTACTTGGTGCCCAAAGTATGTCCAGATTATTTTCTAGTTGTGTATCAATTTCTGCTGTTCTCTTCTTTGCCTTTATGTACTCCGTGATAGGTGTTTAGGAGTAGCCATGGTACCAAAATTGTTAATTTCCTGCCACTGGGCACATGTACTGATCTATCCCCCAGCTTTTTCTCTTTGAAGCCCTGGCATCCTGCTTTACTCACATGTTTCCTGTGAGAGAACTAAGCCTGCCTGCGTGGCCCTGGCTTGTTTCTATTTGGCCTCAGAAGCTAATCTTCACCATTATTGTCACCAATTCAAGCCCATCCAAGTAGCTGGCTTTGAGAATATTTGAAATACTGCTGCCACTGTTTCAGAGACCCAGATGTACTAGCTTGAAACATTTATGCTATTAAAAGAGCTGTGAGAAATTTTGGATGAGGCTCGTGCTGACTTCACAGCCAAGATTTCATCCTTTCGTTATAAGGCTAGCTTTCAAACTTGTGATCAAGCCATGGACTAATAGACTTAATTCCACACAAACACCCCTCCACCCCCCAAAAAAAAATTTGCAAATATAATCTTCAAGTTGAGACTCAGACTGCAATTGGTGGTGATTGGAATGGTATGGGGGAAATTGAGCTGCATAATGCTTTATTTGATGTCATTAAATGAAATGCCAGCAGTAGTTAAAATACCCATCAAATGCCACAGGTTTATACCTTAAGTGCATTATTCATGAATTGTTCTTTGGTATTTCCCTGAGGGTGGAAAGGACTTCAGTCAGAGGAGAAGAAACAATAGGCTGATCAATCACAGACTCCTTGATTTGCAAGTAAGAATCAGCAACCAGTTAGTAAACAGGTTCCCACGAACCCCTATTGAGCTTTCTGCAGCCTTCTAATGTTCCCATGACTCTATACCCAATATACATGCTGAAATCTTTCTCACTGGTTTTTGGTTTTGTTTTTTTCATGCTGACACGAAGTAAATGGAAGAATGTGTGAAATTATATGCAATAAATCTCCAGTAAGGTGATGCTTTTTGACTTGTACGGGTTCTTCAGGCAGAGATATTATACCTTTTGATTGGCACAATGCCCATCATGTCTGAGCCAGGGTGACACATCACTGACAGAAGCTCTAATATAAAATCTCTATTGTGCCTGAGTACAAGCAGATGTTATATTTCACATTATGATAAGAAACTACTAGTGGTCTAAGAAATGATGCTAGGCTGCTGGGGTAGTCCAGTGCTTAGTGTTTTTGCAATTATCTTGTAAGAACCGGACTATGCAGCTGGGTGTCCTCTCTTATCTGCTGGAGAATGCTAGTGCAGCTCAACTGGGATCTTAACACTTCAGCGCCATCAAGGCCTCTATGACACAACTGCCATGCTGGGAGCTGCCAGAAAGGACTGTCTTTGCTGCTGCTTAGATGATTCTGGGAACATCTGCAGCTCCCCATGGCCTCCTCTTCGATTACAGGGAATTCTTAGATGTTCCAGGCACAGAACATGTAATGTGTTCATCCCCCAGGGGTTTCTTTTTGTCATCTGAAAAATCATTTAACAAGTTTCTGCCTTGCATTTAAAACAGAAGCCTTCAGTAAGTTGTGTGAATGTTTCTCTCTCCCTCACATTCATGATCAGATCGAGACTGAATGTATTATTTGGAAATATGTTTCTGATAAACCAAAGTCATTGAAGTTCTATCTGGACTCCTGGTGGAAATGTAAAGCACTAGGAGAGATGCAAAGGAACCTTTTCTTTTGTCTGTAAGCTGGAAAAACTTGATGTACTGTGTGAGCTACTGCTCCTGAGCAAGGTGACCTTTGTTCAGTGGTGGTTTCTAGTTAGAGATGTGCTATCCATCACCAATGGTTTCCATCCTGTTGAAATTGGACTGATGAAAATGAGCTAAAATATACTGGTCTTAGATAGGGGTGTGTCTAAAGAGAAAATAATTTGGGAAATTACTGTTCCCTGTCTTTTAATTTTTGCTTAAATTGTTTGGTAAAATGGGATTTTTTTTTTTTTTGACTCTGCAATAGAATGTATTGAGACAGCAGCAAGCAAGTTGTGTGTAAAGCGATTGCAGTTGCTCAGCTTTAATACTGTTATCATACAGATGTCTTATTTTAGTTATGCTATGTTTCCTGATCAGATTTTCCTTGGGATCTCTGGTGTTTGCAAACATAAAAGAACGTGGAAGCTGCTAAGCTTTCCAAAATACTAACATAAAAAAGTTACATGTGTAGGACTACCAAACATTTTCTAGGCCAAATGCATATCAGAATATTATAAACTGATTAGCTAATAATCAATTGCTGTTGGTCTTAGAGCTGCACCATGTGGGTTTGGGTTGCAAGGTGCTATTTGTGTGGCACTTCTACCCTCTGCAGTGAAGTTATCTCCATCTGAACTGGTAGCTGGTGCTCCATTTTCAGATGTAGACAAGAAGCACTTCTCAGGAACAATTTTCCTGCCTGATTTTAGACAATTATGGCAGAAAAATACTCCTTGATCAAGTAACACCTACCTCTGCATAAAGCAGACCCAGACTTTTAGGTCACATATCAAAATCTGTGTGGATGGAATTTGCCTTTGATGTCTGAGACTGCAAATGTGCAAATAGTGGCATAATGTACCCAGTGGTAATATGATAATTGAGAGAACTTTTCTCTTTCTTGGCTGAGTGAATCATCTGAGAGTTACTCTTTTGCCCAGTAGTGTTGAAGATTGTGCCCAGGGAAGGCTTCCACTGGAAACACTCCCAAGGAATGTGGGTTTTAGATGGAAATAACGATGTTGGTGCCAAGAGGGTCATCTTGTGCCTGGTTAACTTGCTCTTTTCCCTAGCTCACCCATGGTTGAAATTAACAGTGGTGATATCTGGGATGGTTTAGTGTAGTTTCAGCTCTATCCCTCTTACCTACTTTGCTCAAGAGTTGAACTGTGAAGCAGTTTTGTTTCTAGCAGGGAAAAGGCAAGTGGTCGTGTCAGACATCTGCTGGGACTCTAACACTGCAGAGAAGAGGCAGTCTAGAAGGTTCCTAGAGTGTATGGAGGATAGCTTCTTATCTCAGCTGTTACGTGAGCCTACCAGGAGTGCAGCCCTGCTTGAGCTGCTGTTCACAAATGGAGAAGGACTGATGGGAGATGTGGTGGCTGGGGACTGCCTGGGATTCAGTGACCATGAAATTAGAGAGTTTTCAATATACAGTGAAACCAGGAGGAGCATCAACAAAACCTCCACACTGGGCTTCCAAAGGGCTGACTTAGGCTTATTTTAAGGAACTAATTCAGAAAGTTCCTTGGGAAACAGCCCTTAAAAACAAAGGGGTCCAGGCAGGCTGGACCTACTTCAAGAAAGAACTCTTGAAGGCACAGGAACAGGCTGTGCAATGTGCCGGAAGATGAGCTGACAAGGGAGACAGCCAGGCTGGATGGGCAAGGAGCTGCTAAAGGAATTAAGGGGGAAAAAAGGGTGTATTACCTTTGGAAAAAAAGAGAGGTATCCCAGGAAGAGTTTAAGGATGTTGCTAGGTCTTGTATGAAAAAAATCAGAGACAAAAACCCATTTAGAACTTAGATTGGCCACTGCTGTTAAGGAGAAGAAAAAATGCTTCTATAAATATATTAATGGCAAAAGAAGGGACAAGGACAGCTTCCACTCCTTACTAGATGTGGAGGGGAATATAGTAACAAAAGATGAAGAAAAGGCAGAGGTGCTTAACACCTTCTTTGCCTCAATCTTCAATAGTGGGACAGGTTGTCTCCAGGACGACTGGCCTCCTGAACTGACAGATGGAGCCAGGGACCAGTATAGTCCCCCTGTAATCAGTGAGGAAGCAGTAAGGGACCTGCTGAGCCACGTGAACACTCACAAGTCCATGGGACCAGACAGGATCCATCCTAGGATGATGAGAGAGCTGGCAGATGAGCTGTCCAAGCTGCTGTGCATTGTTTATCAACAGTCCTGGCTCACTGGAGAGGTCGTTGAAGACTGGGAGCTGGCCAGTGTGATGTCCACCCACAAGAAGGACCAGAAGGAGGAACCAGAAAATTACAGACCTGTCAGCCTGACCTCAGTGCCAGACAAGGTTATGGAATAGGTCATCTTGAGTGCCATCACAAAGCACCTGCAGGATGACCAAGGGATCAGGCCCAACCAGCATGGATTTAGGAATGGCAGGTCCTGCCTGAACAACCTGATCTCCTTTTATGATCAGGTTACCCTCCTGGTGAATGTGGGGCAGGCTGTGGATGTAGCAAAGCCTTTGACAACAGCCTTGACACAGTCTGCCACAACAAGCTCCTGGCAAAGCTGGCAGCTCCTGGCTTGGACAGATTCACTCTGATATGGGTCAAGAACTGGCTGGAGGGCCGGGCCCAGAGAGCGGTGGTGAATGGTGCCACATGCAGCTGGCAGCTGTCACTAGTGGTGTGTCCACTAGATCAGTGCTGGGCTCAGTCCTGTTCAATACCTTTATGGATGATCTGGACCAGGGGATTGAGTCCAGCATCAGCAAGTTTGCAGATGACACCAAGTAAGGAGCAGGCGTCGACCTGTTGGAGGGTAGGAGGGCCCTGCAGAGGGACCTTGAGAGGCTGGATGGGTGGGCAGAGGCCAGTGGGATGAGATTGAACAAGGCTAAGTGCAGGGTTCTAGACTTTGGCCACAACAACCCCAAGCAGCACTACAGGCTGGGGATAGAGTGGCTGGAGAGCAACCAGGCAGAAAGAGACCTGGGGGTACTGGTAGATAGTAGCTGAAGATGAGGCAGCACTGTGCCCAGGTGGGCAGGAGAGCCAATGGCATCCTGGCCTGTATCAGTAACAGAGTGGCCAGTAGGACAAGGGAGGTTATTCTTCCCCTGTACTCAGCACTGGTCAGGCCACACCTTGAGTACTATTGTCTAGTTTTGGGCCTCTCAATTCAAGAGAGATGTTGAGGTACTGGAATGTGTCCAGAGAAGGGCAATGAAGTTGGTGAGGGGCCTGGAGCACAGCCCTGTGAGGAGAGGCTGAGGGAGCTGGGGGTGTGCAGCCTGCAGAAGAAGAGGCTCAGGGGTGACCTCATTGCTGTCTACAACTACCTGAAAGGAGGTTGTAGCCAGATGGGGGTTGGTCTCTTCTCCCAGGCAACCAGCACCAGAATGAGGGGACACAGTCTCAAACTGTGTCAGGGGAGGTCTAGGCTGGATATTAGGAGGAAGTTTTTGACAGAGAGAGTGATTGGCATTGGAATGGGCTGCCCAGGGAGGTGGTGGAGTCGCCATCCCTGGAGGTGTTCAAGAAAAGAGTGGATGAGGCACTTAGTGCCATGGTCTAGTTGATTGGCTAGGGCTGGGTGATAGGTTGGACTGGATGATCTTGGAGGTTTCTTCTAACCTACTTGGTTCTATGATTGTATATCATGATCTGCTGACCCATAGCTCCTTGCCAAGTAACATGATCAGTCATGACAAGCAAAGCTGCCTTAGTATGTACTCGTTCATTCAGTTTATTGTGATGTTCAGCTGAAGACAACAATATGCAATTAGAGAAATCATGCAATCTGGCAATAATATTACTCATGTAGACTAACGTGTCTTAACACATCATTTTACCTTGCAGATAGCCTCAAACATTACTTTGAATTTTATCTGAATGTTCCTTCACCCTCCAGTCTAAAAACAGCTCTTAAATAATCACAATAAGAGCATACTGAAAGAGGAATGAAACTTCCTCATTAATATCCAATTTTGGTACAATACAGTGTGGTATTAATGTCACCTATAATTGTGTACTAGTGTCAGAGTCCTGCCATATCTGGACATAACAGCATGACTTTTATAACCTTGTTACAAAAAGCAATTTAGGGGCAACATCCAGCTCTGCAGTTACGTATCACGTGGAGGTGCAAGGAGCTTCCAAGAGTGAATTTAATTAGCAGCAAACACCAAGTACTTGGTGTCCTGCAGTGCAGATAACACAGTTCCCATCCAGCAATATCTTTATCTTCTATGAGAGGGTACCTAAACTGCTCTCATGCCAGATCCATACATAACTGAATGGAAAACTGGTTGGAAACATCGCCTGGAAGGCTGAACCAGGAAATGCCATGCCAGTAAATCCTTGTACCAAGCAACGCTAATGGCAGCTTTGCAATGCTGAGCAATAATCCAGGAGGAACTCTGTGCTAACGCCAGGAGTTGCTGGACATTTCTCTATAGTAGTTAGAACAGATTTTGGCTATCAAATATGTGCTACACAGAGTAATGAAATGTGCTGATACTTCATACACATTGGCGTGTAAGGAGTCGTGAGGTACAAAGTCATGTGAAGGGCAGTCTGGAGAAACCTGTTGGCTGTGATGAAGGAATTCCTGGTTTGACATTGAGGGAAATATTAAAAATTAATTGAACCGTATCTCATTTTGTTAAACCTTGCGGTGCTAAATTCCAGTCCTCCCAAGTGTCTGAAGTTACAGAAGAAAGCTTGTTAGTAATCCTGCTCCTCTTTCAAATGAAAATAGGTGGTAACTGAATCATGCTCAGTTGGGATGTAGGTGAGGAGGTGAGATCTGCTTCTGCAAGGTATGGAAACTCTGAGCATCAGTAATACAATGTTATAGTAACTGACCTTTTTTGCAGAAGCAGAGCTGCACAGCGCCCTGAGCATAACATTCTGATGCAGGTGAGGTGGAAGAAAACTGAGGTTTTGCCAGCTAAGTGTTCCTAGTCAGCACAAACTTTGTTGAAAACTTCTGTAGTCATAGACAAGGCAGCTGTCTGCTAACAGGTGGGATCCTGGGACATGTAGATTGTGTATCTAACCTCAGTGAATTGTGAATGGCCCTGGGGCTGCTTTGAAGCCCCTTGTGGCATCTCCTCTATGAAGTAGACCTAACAAAGTTTGCCCAGCTCTGGAAAGGACTAGGCAGCCACACAATAAAACATCTCTGTTTCTTCTCTATTACTTCTTTGCCTCAATCTTCAATAATGGGACAGGCTGTTTCCAGGGCAACTGGCCTCCTGACCTGGCAGATGGATCCAGGGACCAGTATAGTCTCCCTGTAAGCCAGTAAGAAGCAGTAAGGGACCTGCTGAGCCACTTGGACCCTCACAAGTCCATGCAACCAGATGGGATCCATCCTAGGGTGCTAGGCCTATGAAATTACAGATCTGTCAGCCTGACCTCAGTGCCAGGCAAGGTTATGGAATAGGTCATTTTAAGTGCCATCACACAGCACCTACAGGATGGCCAAGGCATCATGCCCAGCCAGCATGGGTTTAGAATGGGCAGGTCCTGCCTGACCAACCTGATCTCCTTTTATGATCAGGTTACCCTCCTGGTGAATGCAGGGCAGGCTGCGGACTTCAGCAAAGCCTTTGACAACGTCTGCCACAACAAGCTCCTGGCAAAGCTGGCAGCTCCTGGCTTGCACAGATTCACTCTGATATGGGTCAAGAACTGGCTGGAGGGCCGGGCCCAGAGAGTGGTGGTGAATGGTGCCACATGCAGCTGGCAGCTGTCGCTAGTGGTGTGTCCACTAGATCAGTGCTGGGCCCGATCCTGTTCAATATCTTTATGGATGATCTGGACCAGGGGATTGAGTCCAGCATCAGCAAGTTTGCAGATGACACCAAGTTAGGAGCAGGTGTCGACCTGTTGGAGGGTAGGAGGGCCCTGCAGAGGGACCTTGAGAGGCTGGATGGGTGGGCAGAGGCCAGTGGGATGAGATTGAACAAGGCTAAGTGCAGGGTTCTAGACTTTGGCCACAACAACCCCAAGCAGCACTACAGGCTGGGGACAGAGTGGCTGGAGAGCAGCCAGGCAGAAAGGGACCTGGGGGTGCTGGTAGATAGTAGCTGAACATGAGCCAGCACTGTGCCTAGGTGGGCAGGAGAGCCAATGGCATCCTGGCCTGTATCAGGAACAAAGTGGCCAGTGGGACAAGGAAGGTTACAAGGGAGGTTATTCTTCCCCTGTACTCAGCACTGGTCAGGCCACACCTTGAGTACTGTTGTCTAGTTTTGGGCCTCTCAATTCAAGAGAGATGTTGAGGTACTGGAATGTGCCCAGAGAAGGGCGATGAAGTTGATGAGGGGCCTGGAGCACAGCCCTGTGAGGAGAGGCTGAGGGAGCTGGGGGTGTGCAGCCTGCAGAAGAAGAGGCTCAGGGTGACCTCATTGCTCTCTACAACTACCTGAAGGAAGGTTGTAGCCAGATGGGGGTTGGTCTCTTCTCCCAGGCAACCAGCACCAGAATGAGGGGACACAGTCTCAAGCTGTGTCAGGGGAGGTCTAGGCTGGATATTAGGAGGAAGTTTTTGACAGAGAGAGTGATTGGCATTGGCATAGGCTGCCCAGGGAGGTGATGGAGTCACCGTCTCTGGAGGTGTTCAAGAAAAGAGTGGATGAGGCACTTAGTGCCATGGTCTAGTTGATTGGCTAGGGCTGGGTGATAGGTTGGACTGGATGATCTTGGAGGTTTCTTCCAACCTGGTTGCTTTCTGTCATTCTGTGAAAGAAATACATTCACAGATGCACCTAATGTGAGATGGATTGATGTCAGTTTGCTGCTGCTTTTCACACTTGCTCCATGCTATATGTTTGTAACTAAAGGCTGATGGGTTTCATGGTCAAGTTGTTTTTCTTCCTATTTGTATCTGCTTATATCCATCTGCAAACATGATTTTGCCTAGTGCCTGATGTAGAGAGATGATTCTGCTGTGATGATGCTATTGAGGTGCTTGAAGGGGGTTACTTGCAGATAGATAACTTTAACTTGAGTTTGAATTACAATAGGAGGAGAGATTTTTAGGATTGTTCTTCAGTTTAAGCTATAATCTTCAAGCAATAGGAGCAGAAGAATCTGGGACTGAGCTATATGTGTCCAGAAACAAAAGAAACAGGACTTCAAGTAATTTAATTTTTGTTTAATAAATAAGTGGGTTTCCTAAGTCTCATCTAAGCTGATTTTCATCACAAAAAATATCTCTCATAAATGTAATTCAGCTCATTCACATCATGTTGCTTAAAATTTCTGAAGCTTGGATGTCTTCTGAAGTCTTGGAGCAAAGAAGCTGTATTTGAGGTTGTAGTGTGTATTAGAGCAGTTCAGATCTATCAATTCAGCTCCATCCTTTTTGCACCACCTCAGGAAAAACAGAGCAATTAAAACCACCTCAATGTAATTTTTAGCTCTGCTCTGCAGCCAGGAAGTGCAAGGCATGAGACTGCCTCACAGGCTGCTCCCAGGTTGAAATTTTAAGTTTAGAAACTGTATGTAAACAACACACAGAGAAGAATACCAGTGGAACTATGCGAGATTGCTCTATGAGTCTCTGCCCTGATGTGGGCTTGCTCCATGGACATATGGAGCAAGTGAGGAACTTCATTTCATTGTCTTCGTATCCACCTGCAAAGGGACAATCACAGGCCTTCAATTGCTTAGCGTGTCTGGAGGGAAGATTGCCAGTTTAAAGATGACTTTCTGCTCTGACCTGCTCTTGGGGAGAACATATGGGCGCTTGCCAGAGGACAAATGGGCAGCAAGTCATTTCTTGTTTGGTTTTAGTAGCTGTTGGCTGGACTCCTCTGTATCCCAGTGGCAGGAGGTGTTTGCAAATACATATGTGTGTAAGTGCTGGGATAAGGTGTGTCCTGCACCATATGGTATGTGCAGCTGTATGTTGGCAGGTGTGAACTCTAACTATATTTGTGTGCATTGAGGTTTTGGAAGAAGAAAGAGGCTGCTGAGAACTCTGGCTAGGTACTCACTTTTCTTGTAATGTATCACTTTAATTTAAATTCACTTTACAGTCAGTGCACATGAGAATTATTTTGAAGGTTTAATTTGCTAGCTGCTGAAAGCAATAAGGTGGCTATCAACAGAGAAGAAATAGCTTGGCTGTTTGTTAATGCTCTTGGGCTGTACTGTAAGCACTCCAGGCAGCTGTAATGGTAGAGCAGCAGATAAAGCATTGTTGCTTTTAGGACCGTTTGGTTTATTGTATCAATAGTTTTCTGTTTCTAGATGTTTACACATAAAGTATTTGCTGGGGCAGATAGCTCAAGGAATCTCTGTGGAATCCCAAAAACATTCAGATGGAAGAGCTGTTAAACCATCCAGAAAACATAACATTTGGTCTCTTATTAGTGGCAAAAACTTCATTGCATTTATTATGTTTGGATTGGTGCTAATTTTCTGGCCATTTTGGTCAGCAGAAATTACTGAATTGCCTCTATTCGTACTGGGAATTTAATTTCTTAGCATGGGAAGAATTGATTTTATCTGCTGTAAGTAACCATCTGGACTAAGTTTATTTGTGTTATGTGGCTTGCATGTATTTATACTTCAGACTGAGATCACTCAAATTGATTCCCTGAATTTTTTACATGTCGTATAAATGACATTTGCTTGCAACACAGTGGAGTGATTACAGTGAATACTAAAATGGCAACATTGTGCAGTAAAAATTTACAATGTAAAATGAACATTCATTTACAACTGAGTGTAAATTCATACTATTTAATGAAATGCATTCACTGTGCAATGAAATACTGCTTGTGCCTATTGAAATACAATTACAAAGTACTGAAACTTATAATATTTAACACAGACATTCTGTTACTCAGTAAAAATGGTGTCATGTTTGTTAAAATTATATTTGATAGAGCGAAGTAAACATGGGCTGTGCATATGTTATTTCTTTACATAGAGCAAATTAGAAAATGTTACCATGACATCAATCTGCTCTAGAGCAGAAGCCCTGTACCTGGGCTCATTTGATATCAGTCATGTTCCACCACACAGCAGTACATCGTTAACTGCTTCATTATGGTTGAGAAGATGCCTTCCTTAGGAGGATTATGAGGGAACACAGCTTTTTCAGAGACCATGCATAGATATAGGCATTTCTGAAGTAGGTCTCACTTGGCAGATGAGCAAATGTTTTGTTTTTTTTCTGTAAGTTAACCTTCTTCCCCATCTGGATGAGACTGACGAGGTGAAGAAACATTGATCCATCCTTAATAAGGAGAAGCAGGGCTTGACCAAGTTGGTTTACATGGAAAGTGATTCCATGAGAACAGTTATGCTCAAGTTCTCCCTCAGCAATTACAAATCTCTGGATACACATTGTCTTGTCAGTGTCTGATTGGAAAATATTCATGATACTTGGCTATAAAACTCTGCTGCCCGCAGGCTGGACTTGTTTCAGGGAGGGACTCTTCCAGCTCTTGCTGGAGCAAGGAATGGTTGTGGTGACAATATAGCTGAAGGTTATATTATTCATGCAGATACTGGAGGTGATTGAAGCATACAAAGAAAATGCATTAGGATAATAAAATTAATGCAGGAAAGATGAAAGTGGCCATTCCCTCTCTCTTCTTCAAAGGCCATCAGCTCACTACGTTATCAAATGATAAGATTTGATATTCTGAAATAACAAAAGCAGTTTTCAAGTTTCCCTTTTTTTTTCAAAAGGAGATCATATGTTATTTATTCCAACCAAAATGTTGATTCAGATAGAATGGCTAGTTACCTGGGTTAATTTGTGGATTTGCTGCTACTGATTTTCTGCAAGCTACCCCTGCTTTGCAGAAAGCAGCTTGCCATGGGTCCTCTGTGTAGTCTTTAGGCTCAGATGCATAAAGATATTTGCACTCCGCTTTCAGTTAATTTTCCATCTCACCTCAGTCCCCAGCTTTTTTCCTGAGCGGCTTTAGCTATATATTCATTATATATTCTCAATAATGCTGATCGTAAAGCACAGTGACCTCCTCGGATGTCTCCTTGTACAAAGCATGAGCAACGCATAACAAGTGAGAAGTGAGGGACTCCTGGGAGGCAGCTGGGTTGGAGCTGGTAGAGTGGAAAGAAGAGTCTTGAAGAAAGCAAGAGAAAGTGGATGAATGACAGAGCTGTGTCCAAGGAGGAGCAGGGCAGGGAAAGGAAGATGATGGGCTGGGAGATGGGCACAAGGTTCCAAAGGCAAGTAAGAGACTGTGAGAAGGCATGTGGTATCCAGGGAACTGAGAGCTGCAAGGAGGAGGGGGTGGAGAAAACAACCCTGAAACAAAGCTAATTCAAAGAAAGGCAAATTTATGAGGGAAGTGGGAGGAAGGGAGGAAAATAAATCAGAGACTCTGCATGGATGTGGCATTTCCAACCTGAATTCTTGCAGTTGGCAAAGACAAGAATGCAGGGGGAGGACAGGGGCATGAGAAAACCCGCTTGAAGGGCAAGGAGAAGAGCAGCACCATTGCAGAGCCCTTTTTTGCTTACCTCTTCTATGTCTCTGCCATCTCCCTCCCTGCCCCCATCTTGCCTTGCAGCTAAATTTATTCTGCTCCTAGTACTGTTTCTGTGCTGAACAAACCATCACTGTACAAATTAAGAGGACAAGATGTTCAGAAGTGGCAAATTCACACTTTTTCTTTTTGTTGTTGTTTTCCTAGCACATAAAAGCAAATTTAGATGTGTGGTGGGGAGGGCAGGCAAAGTTGGGAGAGTGAAGGAAACTGTACCAAAAATCGTTCCAGTATTCAGAGCTGAGTGCATCAAAGCAGTTTGTAAATGAATCTTTGAGTTAACAAGGTGGATTGCAGCAGTACTGATGCTAATCATAAATGGCATGCTCCTTCCCTTAGAGGCTTGAGATGGACCACAAATTGTCTTGAGACAGGTCCTTCTTTCATAAAATTATGCCATGTTCCGTATATCAGAACAAAATTTCCTAGCAGTATTTGCCCATTGTGTCCTGACATTCTTTGGGTCACGTAGGATTTAGCATCCTCTCTTCCCCTGTTGTTTTTGGCTTTCCTTTGAATCGGATTTACTGGCACAGGGTGCAATAGTTGCCAAAGAGAAGCAATATGGATTATCAGCCCTGTAAAGATGACAGGAACTCAGGGCTTGGTGGCTGCTCTTCAAGTCTGGGACCTGCTCAGTGAAGCTGGGGACCTGGCTCTTGTTTGTGAGCAAGTCTGTGGAAATGAAGAACAGAAGAAAACTTGTTTTTTCACCTAAGTTTCCCCCAAAGTAATTCCAAGAAGAACACATCTGGCTGTCTTCTGTGAGGTGTTCAGAGTGGCTTAGACTTTTGAAGTTGTGAAAAAGCCCAAATAGACAGTGTGGACAATCGTCTCTAGGCTCTCTAGTTTCCTAGTTCCTTGATCCAGATGGACCTCTGCAGCTAACTGGTTTTGTAAATTCAGACTTTGTAGCTGTGGAGGTGTCTCTTACCCCCTTCCCTTCTCTGCAGCTCAGTAAGGATTGCATATTTTTAGTACAATGGTTAACAGTTCAACCAGGGGGAAAATAAGCTTGAATATACTTCTGCCAATTTTGACCTTGTTTTTCCAAGAAAAGTGTCTTTTCAAAGGAAATGGTTAAGAGCTCTCTTAAGGGAGAAGAGAGAAGGTGGAACCAAGCCTATTTACCATGTCAAATCCAGTGAGATTCATTGAAGGGGGGAAAGAAGTTTGAAACCCCAAAGCTTCACATTAAGATTTAAAATTCAATTTTGTTTAAACTGGAAGCACTACCTTTTCTTTTTGTGCTCAGAACACTCATGAGAGTTGACTTTGCACTGCCAGAGCGTTGTTCTCTTGACTTCCTAAGTCATCTCCAGTAACAGCTTTCCTTTTTATTAAAAAAAGGAGCTAAGAAGAAAGGGGCCTTCTTAAATCTAGAAATGGCATTTTAACTTCCCTTTCCTTCAGTTTTTCTTACCAAGTGCTAGAGTTTCTCCAAAGGAAATGATGCGCGTTGCTGATATTCTCCTCTTAACAACTGCCATGTCTCATGTCAATGTGCTAAGTGCAGAGATGCAATATGTTGTCATAAATCCAGCCCAAGGCTCTCCTGCAGAATAATTACATTTCAAGGAAATTTTAATCTTACGTTAACGAGACCCCCTACAATCTTTGTGCTCTCAGTCATATTAGAAAGTGATTTATAATTAATGACAACTGCAATGCCACTTCCTTTGCATGAGAGAGATCTTTAGCTCTCTTCTCAGAAGGGTTTGGGGGAAAAAAAAAAAAGGAAAAATATAAGAGAAAGGTTTCATAGCTGCTTTGCCATGCTAATAACAAGTGGTTCTCACTTGTAAGTACCTGGAAGCATGGAATATATCAGCAAGAAAATGCCCTTTGTACACACAGTATTCAAATTGCAGTAGAAAAGCTTTTATTTGCCTAAAACCAATGCTGTATTCCAAGTGCCATAATATTTAATAACTGTATTTTACCTGTAGAGTAGTACTAGAGTTGAAACTTTGATCAAGATTTGACAGTTTACAGAGGTCACGATTGTAATGGGGATGACCGCAGGATAAATGTTAAGAAATCTGTTAGGTATAGGTTAGAATGATACAGAATTTTTTGTTGGTTTTCATGCTGCCTTCTGCTCCTCTTTTTTTTTTTTTTTTTTTTTTTTTTTTTTTCTTTTTTTTTTATTTTTCTTCAAGTGGCCTNAAGATTTAGCAAATAAATAACTCCCTAATGTACCTACATTCTTCAACAGTACTAAAAAAATCCGGGTCTGATTAATTAAAATCTCATTATCTATCATAATTGCAGTAGGTATGCAAAAATATAAAATTTATTATTCAAGGAATTAATACATTTCTAGAACTCTTTGGGGTTCATATGAGAGTTGGAAATGAGCGCTGTATAATAATTCATTTCAGGAGAGCTAATTAAGTCAGTTCATTTATTCAGTTATCTAAGCCTAGTCTAATCCTGTATACTACTAAAATCATGTGATGCTCCCAACTTCATTACTGATTTGAATTAATGTGAGGATACAAACAGAAAATGGTACTTAATAATACATAGGAAGTGCCAGACCTAAGCCCCATAGTGTAAATCTGTAGCCTGCCAAACTGCCTTTTTCTTTCAACCAAACATTTTGAGTTGTTTCAATAAGAAAGTACCTTTGATCCTGCTGGAGTCTCCTCTGATAAACACAGCTAACACCACCCATAGTGCAACTTGCCTTTGAACCTCAAGGGTTCCAGGATGGAAGAAGGTGGCAGGAGAGTTCACATGCTGTGATCACAACTGTTGTCACAGTTGGCATTTGCTTTGCACGAGGCATCTGTCTTATGGGAAAAGAAAAAAAGGTCCTTGTGACCATCTTTATCCCTTTCTGCTTCCCTGCTTCATCCCAAACCTGCTGAGTATACACAAACCAGAAAAAAAATCAATAAACAAAGGGTATTTGTTTAAGATGAGGACTAATTTTGAGTCCATTGGACAGGTATTTGAGGATGCTTACTGTGAAGGTGGGGAAAAGACCCTGAGATCTGTTGTCTGCTGTCTCTTCTTGAAAAAGCTATTGTTACTTGTAAAGCATAAAACCAAAATGCTTTTAGAGTAAGAGTTAAAGATGATTCTGGTGATCTCTAATTCTGGGGTGTCTTTTGCTTTCAAATATATGTTAGTAAAGATGAGAAAGTGACTACTTGGTGTTTGCAAGGCAAAATCAGCAGTGTCTCCCCAGTTTTGGATGCCAAAATGTAACCTAGAAACTGGCTAAAAAGAGCCACGGGCCACATTCTCTTTCTCTCTTTGTTTGGTTTTTGTTTTTTTGGTGAGTGTTGGGGATTTGGTTTGGACTGATTTTCTGTTTGTTTCTTTTGATGTGTGTTGGAGGGTTTTGATTGTTTGGTAGTTTTGTTGGGGCTTTTTGAGATGAGTTGTTTGCAGTGCTGGCTTAGTAGATTTGAGAATTATGTACTCCATACTCAATTTTTTTATTCCTTCAATTACGATCCTATTCTACATCCCCCCCAAAACTCTCTGCTCAAACACAGACAGTTGAATAAGGGCTAAATCTTGTGAGCCTACCACTGGCACAAACAGACTGGCAGCTTCCAGAAGACATAGGTGACTTAAACACTTGTTTAACTGCCCATTTGGAAATGGAGCTCTGCTGAGACTGAACTCCAGGAAAGCAGTCTTGATAAATCCTGTTTGCAGCTGACAACAGCCCCTTGAGTCCAATGTTTAAGGAAAGCTCTGGGAACATCAGACAAGGCATTCACTGTCCTAAAACCATGCCACACAACTAATGCTTGAGTCTGTAGCTTTCTAAGTATGCTGTATACTGTTTGTTAAGAAGATTAAAGGGAAAACCAAGTAGCAGTTCTGGAGAATTTGCGTTAATATATTGCATTAGGTAAGAGAAACTTCTATTTTACCAAGGAGAGGATCAAATACTGTTTCAGTCCTACCTATCTTGCACTGCTGTAGTAAGGGAATTATTTATTATTATTTATCATAGAGCAGTGGATGTTCTGAATAAACTTGACATAACTTGCAGTTTTGCATGCAAAACCTCCTTTCTGGTAAACTGAAGGAACAGACTCCTCTAATAAATGAAGTGGTGATGGACTAATATTCATAGCATTTTTTTTTTAAATATGTGCATAAATTCTTTATATATCCTACATCCAGTCTCTGTTTTTTCCCTTTTTTTTCTTTTAGCCCTGGATGCTATAGTTTTTGATTAACCATGATTGGGATTTTCTCTTCCATTTTGTAAAGAAACAAAGAAACTTCATTATTAGATGCTGACACCAATTGATTATCTCATTTTATTGCATCTTCTTACATAGCCAATTAAACCTCACTGCCTTTATAACGGTGAACAAGCCATATAGACTCCTAATAGTCCCACCACAGCATGTCTTCCTTTGTTACTAGGCAGCAATTAACAAGTTTTTAATGGATCAAAAGCTCCCAGAGACAAGCACAGCATGATAATAGGAAGACATCTACTCTTCTCTTTCTTCCAAACATGGCAAGATCTTGTACAACCCTTCCACCCTTCCCCCTCCTTGGGTTGAATAGCTCTGTCAAGGTACTCAGTGTGGGATTTTTCTGCCTTCACTATCTGCCGCAGTGCATCTAAAAATAATGATATTTACACATCTTCAATTATTAAAGAAGTCTAAACCATAATTCTGAACTGCACTCCTGTTAAACACAAGAGGTGTTTAAATGTCAGTAAAGGGGGAAAATTATATTTTCTTACCAAGATGATCTCTGTGGTGCCATTGAATTCTGCACTGTCAGGTTTTGCTGATGGAGTAATTGTTTTTTAAAGAGATTCTTTCTTTTTTTAATGTCATCTTTATGTAAATTAAAACACAGCAAGAGAAAGGGAGGCCAAGAAGGAGAGTTGTCATCTTTCCAAAATAATCTATATGATTAGTTTTTTAAAATAAAAGTCTCAGTTGGGAGATAATTGCCTGTGTGCATAAGATTAATACTAAGTAATTTGCTATTGTTTTTCATTAAGAGAGTTGGTTTTCAGATGAGCTATTTAAAAATCTATAAAGATGTCTCCTGAAATTTGATCTCTTTTTAAAGTAAATTAGATGTTCTTAGACATTATGAAACCACAAAATACTTTTTTGGGTTTTTTTCTATTGGTGAACTTCAACCTGTCTGGGCTTAATATCGTGCTTTGGTGCTAGGTATTTTTAGATTTGAAAGACTCAGGATTATTGCATCTGCGTTACTGAGGAGCCCTGGGATCGTGATCTATTTTTAAATGCCCCTTCTGCATGGGAAAAGGATGGGCTGGGCTGGTGGCTAGAAGAAAGGCTGGTACAGGTCCTCCAAAAGTGATGATGGAGTCCTGGATCACCAAATTCCTCTGTATAATCTGTGGAACATGATGCTGTTCTCTGTTGTCTTTTTTGAAAATGCAACTCAAACTCTTTCCCACAGAGTGGTTGGACAGTGGCTGCCCTTGTCTTGCAGAACAGGATTCAGGAGGAGAGCTTGCTGGTTTGGAGAAAATAGGTGTATTAATAGTCATTACCTTTCCCAGTGCAAAGTACTGTTTCTGTCTAGAAAGTGTTATGTTTCAATTTTTAAGGCTAAGGTGCCACAGGAGATACATATGGAGGTTTGTGGTATAGCCTCTAACCTGTGTCCTTTGGAAAAGTCTATAACTGAGACCTACACTAAAACTGGAAACCATGTCAAATGTGACTAATTTCAGGCTGTGCTGTGAAGTTAGATGGTGTTGGGAAGTTGCAAGGAGAATCTGTCCTGAGATTTGAGAAGAGATGTCATAATTAGAAATTAATATGTGCTGAATCTGTTCATCTCTGTTTATACCTGGATCTGTAAAAGTGCTATTCTGCTTGTTCCTGGTTTCTTTCTCAAGCCCTCTAGAGAGCTGGTGCAGTTCCTCACTCAGTCTCTTGTCTTCATAAGCAAGCACTTAATCAGTATGTAGCAAAAAAGGCTCTTGCATTTCAGCGCTGTCACTTCAAAGTGATGCTGAAAACACTTTAGCAGTCTCCTACCCACAGCAAACAAAATGTTAGTACAGCGAGAGACTGGAATAAAACACAAGGTATAATCACACCCTTCTGAAAAACTGATGAGGCACCTTCATCAGAAGCTCGAGCTGTACTATCTCCAAAACAGTACAGTAATACAGAATGAGAGATGATCTAGAGATGTGAATTTTAAATAGAAATTTTCTGCATGTCTTTAGCCTTAGTCATGCAAATTGTAAGCAGGAGGTGTACCAAAGGATGTGTAGGAATATGAGTGACAGAGAAGATGCACTTTTGCCTGCCCTTGCTCATAAGGTATTAAAATTATACTGGAGGACAACAAATTGAAATTGAGAGGTCTGTCTGCACCATTAACCAGTGTGACTCTCCAGGTCTATGTATGCAGGTCTGGAGAAACTGAAGAGGAAGAACCTCTTACAAGGGAAGCAGATTTCTCTGGCAGTACCAGTCTCTGGTTGTGTAGGACTGAGTAGAGTGAATCCAGTACTCAGTGGCAAAGTATGGAGAAAAACAGCTGCATAATCAAATTATTTTATGACTCTGACTACATATCTGTATTTCTTACCCTTAAGAACTCTGCCTCCCTGAAGTAATTGACTTTTTCCTGCATTGGACTACAGTGTGAAGTGGCAGTTTAAGTTCTTTGCTATGAGGGTGGTGGAACACTGGAACAGGTTGTCCAGGAATGGGGAGGAGGCCTTCTTGAGCATCCTGTCATGTTTTTTTCCCTAGTCCCCTGTGCAAGGAGAACTGAATTGGGTCACATATTCACGAACCCAGCAGACCTTTGCTCCTGAACAGTACTCTGGCCCACTAAGCCTATGCAGGTGAGAGGTGTGAGCCTGCTGGTAATTTCCTTCAGATACTGACTTTGCAATAATAGCATTGGAGGTTATTTCAATAACTTAATACACCTGCACTTTTCTTACTAGGCTGTTAAACCAGTTCAAACTGTCCACATCTCCCTGTGTACAATAGGATATATAAAATTGTGGTAATGCCCATTTGTGAGTGGAACAAACTACTGTCAGATCCCCCTCCGTATTCTCAAAGAGTGAGTGTACAATTGCAAATCCATTGAACTGCACTCCATTATCTCTTATTAATAGGAAATTGTCCTTAAATTGCTGAGGCGTGACTGGTTTCTTTTCCCCAACACAGCTGCAGTCTCTTTATCCTGTGATAGCCCAGCTTCTCAAAAATAAAGAGAAAGTAGTGTGTGGGGATGTGAGAAGGGGGGCTTGAAACCAGTCATGGCAGCACCTTCCAGCAGCCACTACCAAGAGAAGCTGCTTCCCTGCTTCTGCACTCATCCATCATGAGATTTCAAGGTCTCTTCCAGCTAGATGTTTCCTGTGAGTTTGTGATTCTATTGTAGACCTCAGACAGATTGGCAGAATACACTTCCAATAATACCAGCTTCCCCTCCCCTTGTTTCCTATAGCCTTTCTCTGCAGTGGGTGGATGGGCATGGATGAGGTCAGAGTGGCCTATCACTTGCCAATGGCCATGGCAGGTTCCCTCTTACATTTTTATATCACATATTGTAGCAGCTGGGAAGGGTGGTTGATTTGGATGGTGTGATTTTCAAAAGGATTCAGTACTCCTTGGTACAGAACAAAAATCCGCCACAAAAATCACAGAAAGAGATGCTGAAAACTGAGAGTATCTAAATCTGTCTGAGGGCTGTTATTAGTGATGGCTCACTGCTGCTTGTAGGGAGATAATGCTGAAAGGTATGGTAGAGGGGAGGCTGGATTCTTAAATCAGGACTGTGGCATCAAGATATGTTGAAGTCTGCTCTTGCACTGATTGACTTTGCAATCCCAGTTCCTTCTTTTCATTTTAGAGCCCCATGGGTTATCTACCCAGACTTTGTGCATCTATACAAGCAACTCAAATACTTCCGCGTAGCAGATGTGGGGCAAGGCAGAGGTCCAGGTGCAATCGGTTGTTGCTCTGTCCACATGGTCCCTTTCCTCTTGTCATCTTAAGATGAGGAAATGAGTTACCTTGTGTGGCAAATAACAAAAGCTCATACAGTTTTCCTGTGTTAATTATGCTGTAGACTTTAATTCTGCAAATGAGCTGCTTGGCAAAATTTCAGAACAATTACACAACTCCCTCTCCTGCTCTCTGTGATAGAGGCAAGAGCAGCTCAGCTGTGAAGCTGATGAGCCTCAGCACCATCTACCTCTGGTGAATGTCTGAGAGCCTCCAACCTGCCAATGTGCAAAGCAAACAGACTGTATTGCCCTGGAGCTGATGCACCAGGTTCGTGGGACTAAACTGTGTGGAGGAGAGGGAAGACAAAGGAGCCGTGCAGTGAAGCTGCAGTCAAGTTAGGGAAGAAATAAGATGTGATTAATGGGATACTCAGGCTAGAAATTTTAAAGCAAGATGTTTAATTAAAGGCATGCTCACTGAAAGCCAGTGGAGAAAATCTCCATCATTGTCCCTATGGACTTTGAGGCAGATGTCCAAGTCTTTGAGGAACTTGTGTTCTATATCTCTTTGTCATCAGCATGTGGCAGAGCATGGGCTAATCATTTCTTTGTGGCTCGGCCTCTTCATGTGGTGATAGGAAATAAAGTGCCCAACCTCATTGCGGAGTGTTCTGGGATCAGCTACTGAGGAAAGCAGCAGATATTATCTACATTTAGCAGGGAGAAAAAACAGCAGCCTATGGGAGTAATGCATAAAGGACATCAGGTCTTGACCAGGCTTGATAGGGAATGACCTCTCTTAAATAAAAGGTTTGTGCTGTTGAAGGGTGTGGCCAAAGCAGTAAATTAGCATTGCCCAGTGAAATATGATCAGGACATGAGCAGAAGTATTGCTTCCAGATTCCCATGATGACTTTTTACTACCATAAATGCTGCAGAACACAAGGTACCCTAGGCACAAGGTTACTCACCTGCTAATCACAGTGGTTGGACCTTGTGTGTCAGGTCTGCAATGCAAAGCACACTGGAAAAATATGTCAATTTTATTTACTTTTTAAATTGCAAATACAACTTTGTCGACACTGAGCGCCAGCACTTCTTCCTGACAGGAAGGTCCATTGCAATTTGTAAGCTAGCTAAATAGATCCAGTCATCCAAAGCATGGTAGAAAATCTTATTGTCTTTTATGAAGATGATCAGTAACACTAAAAGTATTCTAGGATTTCTTGAAGAAAATTATGGCATTAAAGAGAGAAGTAGCTTTTAGCCCTTTGATACATAAGGGTTTATAATGCAATATAATAGAGGCCTTTTTTTCCCAAGGGATATGTGAATTCCATTACATCCTATTACTTGTCATAAATTTAATATAAGAAGTCCTTTATTTAGAAGGATATGTAGAGATGGTTACCTATGAACCAGATTCTTGGCTAGTTTATGTCAGTGTTACCTCAGTTCAAAGATATTGCCCTTAAGTGCTACTTACTGATATTATTTTATTTTAATTATTTCCCCCTTGTCAGTTTTCTTTCATATTGCATATGGGCTTTCCCTGTGCTACAAGTCTGGTTGGAGACTGATTGTGGGGAGATCTGTAATAACTTAGTGCCTGTGATTCTAGAAATCGGGGCTTGGGCTAAGCCCAGCCTTCCAAAGACAACTGTCACTTCCCACTAACATTTTGTGACATATTATAGAATGCTACTTCTCTGTGCGGCAATTTTGTCATTATTCAGGATAGAAAGAAAAATGGGAAATCCATTACAAGCCAGACTTTGTTATGACACGAGAGAAGAATCCCCTGGGAAGTTAGATTAAATTCTCTTTGAAAATAAAATAAAAATGCCAGTGTGCTCGACAACATTAGATTTATTATATATTTATATCAGAAACGGTAGGTATGCTCCTTGTCAAAGCTTCTTTAGATACTGAGATATGTGAGACAAAGCAAATCATTCTGTGAGTCATTGGAAGGGAAGTTTATTACTGAACTGGAATTAAGATTTGAATAAGAACAGAACTTGGCACTTTCATCACCTAGCTGGAAGCTGACTGCTAGCTGCCTATGTGAGCCATTTAAAGCTGCTCAGCTGTGAAGCTGGTATGTACAGGCAGAGGTGTGTGCCATGAACTTGTGTTTTGCAGTGGTTTAAACAAAGATGTTTTATTGTACAACTGGAGTGAACTCAAAAGGCAACTCGATGAGCAGAGATGGCTCATCTGGCAAATGGCAGCTTGCTATATCTTACTAACTGAATTGCTCTTGTGTACCTGTATCTTGAAACAGAAACATGCTGATTTGTATGCTTAAATCCTAGGAAAGTTGTGCACGTTCAAACATTTTTCTGTAGCTAGTCCCAGCTCTCAAAGGAGCTGAGCATGTTCAGATCTGATTAACTCATATCATAGGTGCTGGGTGTCTTTTAAGATTACCTTGCAGACCTGGGAAATTGAAATGAACTGAAAGACTTTACTTTCCTCAGTTGTGCTTTAGCCTAGATTGTGCATCTCAGAAACACTAACTGATTCATATTCTGTGATCTGCTCCCAGAGGTTAGGTGAATGCACATGACAAAGCTGGAGGAGCTGTCATTGTGACTGATTGACTTCTCTGCAGGAAAACTTGCAGAATTAATGGGAAACTAGTTGCAAATTACGTCAGGTTAAAAAAGGGGAAAACAAAGTAGTCAAAGAGAAGTAGACAGCATCTGGAGAAGATGAATCCACGTTGGATAACTTTGTCTTTTCAAAAATGGCAGGGCCAATTCAGCAGAAAATAGCTGCCTATGTAAAAGGTGCCTATATAAAAGGTGAGATTGTATGTAACAAGCACACAAACAAAAACTGAATGTTAGGAGCAATGTCTTTAGATCTGTGGGATATCTTTGTGAGATTGTCAGGGAAGTTAGTTGTGTGCCTCAGAAAGCAGGGGAGTAGGAAGTTTTTTCTGGCTTTTATGGTATTTCCTACTATTCAGGAACGATAATACCAGAAAAAGAGACCATGTTATCCTGTGATTCCCAGATGTGCTAATAAAAGGCCTAGGAATGGAAACAGTACATTAAAATATATAAATGGTAAGCTCCAGAGAGACACCTGTGATATAGGAGGGCCAGAAAATTGTTTGTTGCAGGGGCTGGTGTAACAGCCAGAAGGAAAGAGGAGTGGGAGTAAAGGAAGAGGAGACTAAAGAGGTTTAAGATAAAGTTGAAGAGAAGTAAAACTGAGGAAGGTGAAAGAAGTTACTTGTGTAAATCAATGAAGAAAGGAGGCAGGTTGTTAAAAACACTCGTTTCCCCAAAGTTTTCCTTCTGTACATTAAAAAACATACAAAAGAGTCTGGCTATGAATTTAGCTTGAAGTCCCTGACTCCAGCACTTTGAGAAAGCATTAAGATTAATTTAGAATATTTTATTCCATTTGATGTAATAAAACCTATATAGTACTTTCCAACATGAGTACCCATTAAGGGGACAAAGCTATGAAAGAGTAGTTTCCTACAAAATATGAAATCCAGTAAGGTTTATTACCAAGCATTTAATGAATGGCAGAAGCCTATGAAGTATATGAATAAGTTTCCAATCACTAATCCATTTGTCTCCTGGAAGATGTACAGCACACAGTATATCCTGCTCTTCCTCATAGGTCAAGCATAGCATCAGATTTGTTTATGCACCATTTAACTTTCTTATATCTTATATGACATTATAACTTTGGCGTTTATCTTCCTGTTACTACAACTTGACCGTGCAATGCACTTGACAGCCAAGCCCCCCTACACAGTCTCTAGCTCCAGAGGCACTCAAGGGATGCCACAAGCCATTTTTGCCCTTGTTACTTCTGTTTACTCAGCATCATCGATTAAAAAGCTGTTTCTCGTTTACGTCTACAGGAGTTGCCAAATATGGAATATTAATGAAGGCTTTACATAGAGGGTATCAAATGGGACAGGGGCAGGAGACCACTCCAGCTTGGATCATGCAAAGGAAGGGAAGCTGCTAAGATGGCCTTTGAAGGTGGCAGTCATGCCACAGCATATGGTCAGTAGCAGACTTGTTTGGAATGGGTGATTCAGAGGGCTGAATCGGGGGAAGACAATGATCTTCTCCTAGGGCTGATTCCCCTTCTGATCTTGCTCAGGTGAGGATGGCCTCTGTTGAAAGATTGATATTGGTGGCTGCTGCCCAAGGGGTACAGCACGCATCTGGTGTGCAGATTTATGCCCAGAGCTGGTTCTATGATGAGACAAGGGGGTAAGAGTGGTCCTGTGACACACCCTGCCCACTCCCCAGCCAAGCTCAACCTCTAAACTGAGATTTCTGTTCTGATGGTGGAGGGCAGAATTGATGCTGCATTGGGTGACTAAATTCCTTCTGGGATTTTTCAGAAGTGTGAAGCAGAAAATGCTGGTACACCTCCCTTGTACTTCCCTGAGCCATGGCACTGCAGTGGAGATAGCATATTAGACCTTGCAGTAACTCTAGTAGCAGGGAGCTCTACACAGAGCTTGCTTGGAGGGAGCTATTTTAAAACAGCCAGTCAGTGCAGCCGGTCAGATATTTCCCATGCCACTTACAGCTTCACAACTTCTTTACTAGTTAAAATTAAAGTTAGCACTTAACACCAAAAGCTGTATTCCTGGAAACCAACTCCTCTTTTTAACTACTTTATACTACTTCCCCTTTTTGTACCGTAAGTATGGAATACTGAACCCAGCTCTGGAGCCCTCAGTACAGGAGGGACATGGACCTGATAGAATGGGTCCAGAGGAGGGCCATGAAAATGATCAGGAGTCAGAGCACCTCTGCTACGAGGACAGGCTGAGGAAGCTGTGGTTGTTCAGCCTGGAGAAGGCTCTGGGGAGACCTAATAGTGACTTCCAGTGCCTGAAGGGGGACTACCAGAAGGATGAAGAGAGACTGTTTGCAAAGGCTTGCAGTGACAGGACAAAGGGCAATGGTTTGAAGTTAGAGAAGAGTAATTTAGATTGGATGTTAGGAACAAGTTCTTCGCCATGAGGGTAGTGGGTAGGTTGTCCAGGGAGGTGACTGAGGCCCGATTCCTGGAAATAGTAAAGGTAAGGCTTGACAGGGCTCTGGGCAACCTGATATAGTTGAGGATGTCCCTGCTTACTGCAGAGAGGGTTGGACTGGATGACCTTTAGAAGTCGCTTCTAACCCAAACCATTCTATGATTCTATGACTCTTTATCCATCATTTGAAGAACACGGTTAAGTGAAATAAAGTTTCTTTCTTTGGGCTGAAATTTTCCATGGTTTTGAGTCTTTCAAGTAGTAGCAGAGCATGGGAAGACTCTAAAACATAAAAAAGTAGCGATGAGACAGAGGATCTCTAGGGTTGATTATGTAATATTTAGGTGACAGGGTTTAATTTAGAGGCATTCTTTACTTTCCTCTTAAGAAGGAAAGAAATTATATAGATTTCTGGATAGGAGAGAGAAAAGACCACAAAGAGCCTTTCTCTCTGAAGATATTTGGGTAGACAGACTCTGATTTAAATAAAGAATTCAGAAGAAATCTGTTTTGTGAAAGTTTGTACTGGAGGAAAGGATTTGAAATTTTTCATCAGGAAATTACTTTCTAGAGAGAAATTGCATTCATGAAAAATAATGAATAGGATTTTCTGATATTTTACTTCTGCAACTTGGTCCTGCTGCCCAGATGAGGGCTGATGGGCACCTTCACAGAGCTGTGAGGCATAGTAAAGTGGAAGGGCTTTGTCTTACTAATTCAAAAGTCTGTCAAAAAGTGAACAAATACCTAATTCCATCTATTTTATGAAACTGTCCTCATTCTTGGGTTGTGGGTTTTTTTGGTTGTTTTTTTTTGGTTGGTTTTTTTTTTTTTTAATATCTTTTATTCCTGGTTTTCTGCTTTGATCTCTCAGGAGAAAATGGATATATATGCAGCAATTCACAAGTTAGTCTACCGAGCAGGGAAGATGGGTGGGCAGTCCATTCTCACCTTGACAGCCTCCTGCAGAGAAACTCCCACTACTGTTAATGGGAGCTGGTGACACACATGAAAGAACAAATTTATTTCCAGGTTGTTAGGGATTTTTAGTTTTTTTCAAATTTATTTTTATCTGAAATGCCATTGTCAGACAATGCAGTAAGAGGATTTGCATGGTAATATGATGGCTGATGGATTTCTTGCAATAAAATCCAACAAGCTGGTTTATGAGGTACTTTATATATTTCTTATTTGTATTATAGAAGCAGCAAGGAGCCTGGGGATATGTCTCTGCTGTACAAAACTCTTTGCATATATGTTACAAATGGTCATGCTCTGTATATTTTCTTGTCTGTTTGGGTTGGTTTTCTCTCTTCTCACTTACTGTGAAGTAAGCACATACAAAGGCAACACATTTGTATGGATGTTATTCATTGCTGTTTGTTCTGTGATAATTTAAAAAGTAAAAGCATATCAGAGACACATGTGAGCACATTTTGGTCCTGACAAGGAAGACTCACAAAAAATGGATGTCACATTAGGAATTGACACCAAAAAAGAATTCAAATTGAATAATAAAATATGATGGGGTGTTTTTTTTCCCCCCAAAGCACTGATTTTCACACTAATGTGAGTAAGCCACATGTGCAAGCATTTAGCCCTCATTCTACTTGCCAGTACCAGGAAAGGTGTGATAATGTTGTCATCTGTGCTGCTTGGTGTTCCTGCATGTTAGCTTTGCTTCTAAATTAGACTCCGTGCTATTAAAGGCTCAAAAAATTATGTGATCTATCAGCTTGTATTTTTAAGAGAAGGAAAACAAAAAAAACCCCACCAACAGATTTAAAGGTGATCCTGATTCTCAGCTGTGCTGTACCTGCACAGCTCCAGAAATCTTTTCAAATTTTTATTTTTATTTTTTATTAGACAGTGTAGCATTTTCTCTGAAGACAATAGATCTATTCTGATTTACATCAGCTTGCTATCTGGCTCTGACTAACATTTTGCTGTAAAGCAATGTCTGTTTTATTTTACTTAGAAATGTCATGTCTGTTGAATTACATGAACAGTATTTGGTTCTGGGAAGAGGCAGAAGTCTTCATAAAGGGAGAGAAATGTAGATTGGAAGCATGATCTTTTGCTTTCTTACCCCAAATATGTATCTTTATAATTGCCAGGAAGGCAAGAATAACAACAGATGTAAAATAGTGCTACGGAAGGTTGTATGATTATCCCAGTAGGAAACAAATTCAATTTATGGATGAATTATGCACATAGCACTACATTTAAGAAAGTAAATTTTAGGGAATTATAAAATTGAGTGGGCCAGGTCCACTGGGAGGAAGCAGTGAAAATGAAAGAGGTTGGAAGAAGGCTGGAGGATGCTAACTGGAGCAGTAATTAAAGCAGAACACGTCTTACTTCCTTTTGGAGAAATGGAAATTGGGGGGGGGAGGGGGGGCGGAATAAACCCTGAAGAAGAAGAAAATCCACAAGAGAGAAGAATGGCATTTCACAGGGGAGTATGCAAGAGTTGAAAGAGAAAGGAAGTGCTAGGAATTAAGGGAAGTCAACAGAAAAATAAGGGAAACTAGGAAATAGGAAGCTTGAGGAGTCAAAAAGCAGATGGGGACAAGCAAAACAGGGATTTTCATCATCATGCTCTGAGTGGTCAGCAGAGTGGCCAGGCTGTGCCTAAAATACCCAGTTCAGTATGGGCCCTCCATGCCTGTTCAGACTGCTTCCAAAATTCTTATTTACTCAAAAATCTCTTTACTGGTTGAAGGAAATGGTAGTGGAGCTTGGGGGCACAGGCAATCTGCTGTTCTGCATAAAATGTGGATCAAAAGGAGAGAGGGTGCTGCCTGTGAAGGGGTAACTGGGTACCAAAGCAATGTGAAGCATCTAATGGGCAGGCAAGGACTTTGGTAGAAAAATGAACACCGAAGCTGCATGCAGTTCCTCCTGAGGCTCTTTTTGAGGGCTCAAATTGGAAAGGCTAGTGAAATGTTGTAGTTAAAGTCAATGTTTCCTTAGGGATTGCCTGGGAAATTATTGTGCAGTTTCTCTTTGGGGTGGAGAACTGTGCTAGAGTGAGAAGTGGGGGCAGGAGAGAAATAGCTTTCGGTATTTTTAAAAATTCTTTTTCTATGTAATAAAACTTTACATAATGGGGCCAAAAACATACTAAAAAGCAAGGTAAAGTTGCTATTGAATACCACAAACCATGATGTACTCACCAGAAAAAACACAGAACAGAGACTATACACAAATTAAGAAACTTAAAGTGGGAAAACGGGAAGTGATTAAATTTTGTAGGGAAAATTCAATGATAGAGACAGAGGGGCATAGAGAGACATGTCATTTCCCTCTAGACTGAGTCTGATTTTGCAATTCAGGAAACTTTCTCTAGCAAAAGTGAAACTGCCACAAAACATCTGAATGTTTAAGAAGCTCAAAGCCTCAGCATTGAGGGCAACTTTTTCCAAGGTGCATTGTGGAAGAAAGCAGAAACAGTAGCCTTGGGTGTGGCAGCTCACAGCACTGTCTGGATGCACTCAGTGTTTTCCAGGTCAGGACTTACAGATTTGGTTTGCATCTAAATGTGAAGGAAAACAGATTCAGAGTGAAAACTAGAAGAATTTCTAAGTGGAATAAAAAGGACAGAGGCTGTAGGCAAGGATGTGATTAGGTGTTACAGAGGGAAAATCTGACCTGCAGGTAAGAATAGAGAAAATTCTTTTAAGTGTCATAAGTAGTTACGTACAGTGTGATATAAGGTAGTAGTAGAACATATGGAAACTATAAAATGGAGATGACTGTATCATAAAGCATTAGTATGGGCAAAGTTCTTGTAACTATTCATATACTTCATGGGGCAGGGCAGAAGGGTGACATGTTATGATCTACCAGGTGTCTACTTATCTTCTTTATTAACTAAATATATGCCTTGAACTGCCATAGACTTTATCCTTTTATATTAATGACTTGTCAGTGTGAGTGAATATCCAGCCCCTGGCCATGCTTTTTGTGGTCTCTGACAGGCAGGGAGAGGAAAGTGTCCCTTTGCATCCCTGCAGCTGGACAGATTCCACCTGAACCCTCCAGGGTCCACAGGGCTTTGGCAGGGGACAGTTTGAATGTATTGTGAGCAGCATTGATGGGGCAGAGAGGTGCTTGCCAGACTTACCAGTGTTTCCTTTTGCATGAAATGTGGCTAAGGAGCTCTTAAGCTTTTGGAGAAAGCAGGGAAGTATGGCATGAGGGACAGCCTGCCTTGGAGGCAGATCAGATCAGCAGCCAAGTTATGCTGTGCTTGTGATTTGGCACTGCTGGGGACAAAGATAGGGTGCCCTGACTTGTGATCTCTGACAAGTGAAACCAGGAAGATTAGAAAGATTTCTACCTCGAGCTGTCTGCTCCCCTTTTCTGTTTGCATTGATTTCTGCTGCGCCCACATGTGGGACTGAAAGTGGTGAGGGCTGGGGGTTCAGATGTACTGCAAAATCCACCTGAGGATTTACCTGCAGCAACTGAAGCAGTTGTAGCTTCTGCTGCTGTGGATTAGAAACTTTCTCACCCTTGCTGGTTAAACTTTCAGGGACTGTAACCATGTTTAATCTCTGAGCAGAAGAGAAATTGTTGGAGACCAATAGGGCTGCCTTTGCCCTTTCTTTGGACACTTTTGGGCAGCCCTGGGTACAATCTCACCCCTACACCATGCTGAAATGCCTGCTTCAGTTGGGAAATACCTACCTGCTGACCTCCCTGTTGCCCTGGGAAATCTGAGGGCTTTATTTCTCTGAGTTGTTTGCCTGCTTCTTTTGACCTCTAAGTGATATGAAATCGTTGCTGTTGAGAAATAGGATTTGATGCTACAGCTGGCCTTTAAAGGTGCCATCTTACTGCTTTTCTTGAGCAGTGTTCCCTGTGTTTCTGAAAGTCATAATTGTTCCTAAACTTCTCTAAAAATTTCCCCTTGTGAGATGAAGTTCTGTAATTCTGTATTCTTTGCTTATATATTGCTGCATTTCAGTAACCTTTGTGGGTTCTGGGGTACAATCAGTGGAGATTGTTGCTGTGTGCATATGTACATATGAGATACTTTAACTGTATGGATGGATGCACACAGACAAAACTGATATGTTAGGTCAAGATTATGGAAACCCTCTATGTTTAATATCAATAGTGTCACTCACTGATAAATTGTTCCAAGATCAGCATTAAAAGTAAAAAAAACATAGAGCAGATTTAGATTCTGAGTGTGCTTCAGATTAGACTGTGAGCTGATCTGGACAAGGTACATCTTGAGCAAAAAGAAAATAGCTTGAAATATATAGATATATTGCTTAAAACAATTCACATATAGGGAAAGTAGGGGAGTATAAAAAAGGAGTTTTAAAATTTCATTCTAAATCATCCAAAGCCTCAAGAAGACAACTGTGTAAGTAATTGCTCTTCCACACATCCAACGGTGTTGTGCTTCTTTTGAGGTTTACCTCAATTTCTTCTTCACCTTTCATCTGAGTCTGCAATTAACACCTGTAATGATAAAGGAGATGATGTCCTGCTGAGAAATTCTGGTGTTAATTAAAATTCTTAACAATTGGAGAAAAATAAGCAATGAAAAGGCAGAAATGAATAAGTTTTGGATATCACTTTAGAATTAAGGTGGACTAAAGCACAGATACTGTGTTTCCAAGGAGCTCACTTCAAAATTAATCATTAAACTTGGCCAGAAGTTACAGTGACATTCCCTTTTTCAAAAGGACTGGCATCCCCCATGCTCTCTTCAACAGCACTTAGGGTTGCCAAGTCCCTTTTTTAAAAAGGAGCTGAATCTCATTTCTGAATGAATTACCCTAATTTACAGAGGAACAATTAGAGGAAATGAGTTCTGGCAACAATAGGGAAGGAATATGGGAAGTGTGATTCATCTTACCAGAGTGAGCATTTGGGATTGGACAAAAGTCTTATTCAGAGAGGAATAATGCAGCAAAATGGCCCTGGGTTTCTGAGAGAAGTTCATCCTCCAAACTGCAATGCTGTGCTTGTTACAAATGTTGCAGCAACGAAGTTAGCCCACATCTGTGATCCTCTGGGAGCTGTGTGAGGGCTTGAGGCTATCGCTGCACTTGCAGCCTCAGGCACTGAGATCTTTGCTACAGCTTCCACCAAATAGGTGTTTGGCACCTAAATATCCCCTTGGATGCTGGCCCAAATCTGTTTTGAAAATGAGTACTGTTGTCCCAACATCACTGCAGTACTTCCAAAGTTTTACCTGTGTTATGTCAAATTAATTTTGAGGTGCTGGAGAATGCTGGAGAAGAGAGCGGTAGGAGTGATGTGGGCACATGCAGAAAACAGCAATCTCTTCCATGTCCTTCTACATCCCATGGAGCACTGCCAGCTGTACAGTAAAACAGCCATCACTTGTTAGTATTTGTAGGTGGTTCATTCATTACACACTGGGTTGAAAGCTAAGAAACACCCAGAAACCAGTTCATTACCTTGGGATATTACCAGAAAGTGCTTTGGAGTAATATTTCTGTATTCAATTTCTTTTCAAAGTTATTACATTTGCAATATTAGGAAGTATGACTAATTACTTCCCCTCTAGAGAAGCTATTATTCAAGAAGGGTCATTAGTTTCCCACTCAGCATAGATGCTCAAATGTGACGTGAGAGAAAGGGATAATTCTTGGTCACAGATATCCTCAATGGCTTTTAAGATATTACCTGCAGTTGGATTTTCCATGGGAAATCCCATGAAACAAGCGTTTTCAAGCTGAACAAGGCTGGAGTGTAGAAGGGGCTGTCAAGAAACCTCCAAGAGGTTCCAGGTCTCTGATTTTAAGTAATCTCTGCAGATTCAAACCAGTCAAGCTAGTGATGAAAACCACACTGAATTCCCAAACAGGGCTCTCATAACTGCCTTAAAGCTTCTCAGGGGCTGAAGATTGTTACCGAACCTTATAACTTGAAGGCTCTTGGGGATCAAGAGAAATAAGCTCGATACAAACCCTCTGACCCAAAATTAGTTGCAGTGGATGGAAGCAGAAAAGTCTATCAGTGAATAGAATCCCATAGTTCTGCAGCTTAGGGTTTTTTTTCTTCCTTTTTCCGAGCTGCTGGGTTTGTTTCTGCTTCATAACAGGTTGGCTTTTTTACTCACCTTTTGAAGTAGTTCTTTATGACAATTTTCTAGCTTGTTTTCGATCTAAATAACCAGTTTTCTTCTTCTAGTGTCATGACATCTTTCACTGAGGAATTATAAATGACTGTTGAGAATTAAAACTCTAAGTGTCCTTTCCTCGAGACCTATAACTTGGTTTCAAATCAATCATTACTCAGTTGAAAAATTCCTCTTTACTAAGAGTTCAGGTAAGGACATGAAAAATCCTCTGAACTTGAACATTTCTCCCATCAGCAAGTAAATTAGTCACCTAATCTTGCCAGATCTTGCTGATGCAAAAAGGCATTACTGAAGAACTGAAAACTTATAACTCCTAGAGTCTTAATCCTCATGGTTTGCAAAAGAAGTAGAAAGTTAATTTTTTTCCTTTTAACTTCCCAGAATCTGAGTAATGCATTTCAAGTCTCTTAGAGAAGTGGCATTTAAATTTAAGACAGTTTAGGCCTAGGATCAAGGTCAGGGCCACTGCTCTGTTCTTCTTTTGAAGATAATACTTTTGCTTGAAATGGCTTACCTAGTAACTATAGCTGTCGGGGGGAAAAAAAGGAGAGGGAAAAAAAAAAGTTGTTTCCATGACTTTTTAGATCTCAGTAATTAGAGAGGAGGAAAGAAAACCCTAGGAAAATGCATACTTCGTTATGTGAACATTTGTCCCTACTCTTGAGAACTTAGTTTTGATAGTTTTAATGACTTGGAGGTAGAGGAAAGGACAAGCATTTTTACTTCAGCTGTCCTTACAGGAATATTTCTGAGTATCTCCTGTGAGCATCCTTCTGCAAAAGACCATGGGGATTGCAGGCAGTGCGTGCTGCAATCCATCTTGGACTCACTTGGGGTGAGTGGTACAAGGAGACTAAGAGTATTGGCCAAGTAAAGGGTGACCGCTGGACCTGATGTGCCTTTACACTGTAGCAACATTGGCCCTACAGCCTACTCTGGAGCTCATGCTTCTGGTGGAAAATGTTGCTGTGATAAGCTGGATGTTTCAGCCTTGTGGTTTTCAGGCAGAAAGCAGGATGCCATGACTCTCTAGCCTTCCCCAGTGCAAATGTAATCCAGGGCCAGCATTGCTGCGGCCACCTTGGATCACTCTCGGTGAGAAGTGCAGTATTTTGCTTCTGTGACTGTGTGGCAGATATGCTTCATGTATATACTCACTTAACCTAATACAAATATAGAGCAATGGTGGGAAGAAGCTGTCAGTTGCAAAGAAAGGGGGAAGATTTAGTTGAGGCTATTGATGATGTTGATAGCCTTGCTAAAGAGCTCATCAGCATTTACCCCCTGTCCTGATTTAGTAACATTTCTGAACCCTGCCTTCAGAGGATAATTTCTGCTTCATCAGAAGCAAGAGAAGCTTCAGCTTTGTGTTGTGATCTGGAGGGGGGGGGGGGAAGGAATAGGGGATGGGTAAGGAGAATGGGGAGCACCTGTCAACTTAATACTTGTTGTGCATTATTAGGGATGATCTGGCAGATGCTGTGTGGGAAAACCAACTCAGATAATAGAATTTTGTTGGCTCATCTGAGGCTACAGGGAAGCATGAGAGCCCAAACAGACTCAGAAAAACACAATAATAATGATAAAGCAGTAATTAGAGATTTTCACAGACCAATCTGTCCTGTATTGGTGAAATAATATCTTCTACCTAGTCCATCACACAAGTGAGTTCAAATTCACGTTGCTGCGGACACTGATAAGTAACATATGGAAATTTATTTGTGATCTCTGGTCCTGAGGTGACATTCTTGTGGGGAAGTTGCATGCAGTTGCCAACAGCTGACAATGTAGCCCTGTAGTAACAATAAAGTGGAGTGAGGTGAGCTCTCCTCCTTTGTGAGCTCTGGGAAGCACAGCCTCCCTCTCAGAAGATGATTTGTCACAGCAGCAAACCCTCTCCCAACAAGTCTCAAGCTGTACTGTTGTCTTACTCTAAAAGGGAGAAAGAATACAGAAGGGAAGACAGACCGTGACCCTAATTCTGCAGATTAGCTAATACTCCTAAAGAGTATGGTTATTCTGCCGGCAGGTTATTGTTCTGAAAGGCTGTGCTGCTGACCTCTGGGTAGGCTGAGTTCATGGGGAAACGCAGTCCTTCCTAGGTGGTGCTGAAAGTAGGGGCAACGGCTGAATGAGTGTAGCCACAGGGCGAGAGTTGCATATGTATAGACTGCAGCGTGTTTCCAAACTCTGAAAAGCACCCAGTGCACACTCGACAGATTTAATATCTGCTCTGCTCATATTCAAGATCTCCATCAGATCATCCTTGATCAGTTTTGTTTGAAATAGTACTCTAGCAGAAGTTCCTTTTCTTGGGACAGGAGAAACCCTTACAAATCTGTCTCATTGCCTGAAGTGACTGACTTACAAGTGCCCTGAAGACGTAAATGCTGTGATGGAGTGAAGGGGAAAGTCCCCTAGCTGACCTCTGCCCTCACAAAGCCATCATAGACAGAATTGATATTGGCTGAAGGGGGCTGTACATTAAAGTGTAACATCAGTTCTGATTTCATCACATCATGCCATTAAAAAAAAAATAAAATCGATAAGTTACTCAGATTACATAAAAACAAAACCAGAAAGCAACAGCAGAAAGCTATTCAGGCATGAGCCATCTGCATGGGAGAGGACATAACCAGAGTTATTGTTTGCCTTAAACCTGCCTGGTAGCTTCTATTTTTCTGCAGTTGTAGTTTCTGCACTTTGTTCCATTTGGAATAGCAATTAGAGTATATCTAGTATGAATTCATGACAGCATAGGACCTTGCTTAATGGTGGTTGTTTTTTTTATTGGCAAAGTAAAAAAAAAAAAAGACATTAATACAACTTTATATTTCCTGCTAAATCCCAGAAGAGATCCAAGATATTAATACAGATACATGTGTAAGACCTGATACACTGGTTTGTTGTCGTTGTTATCTAAAGGCCTTGTGGTGATACCTGTAGCTATCCAACACTCCATCCCTTATTATTAAACTTCTAACAACTACTGCTCAAGCCAAAATCTCAATTCCAAATGCTTACTTCAGGTTGTTATGTCATTTTGGAGGGGGGAGGTGGCAGAAGACGGCTCAGTGGTTTATAAACTATGGCAGTTTATGAAAATATACTCACTAGTGAGATTGTATTAAGCCAGAAACCCTGCAGTGCTCCTGTTGGGTAACATCGGTGCTTCTGCCACTTGGCACTGGGGTGAGCTATACCATTGAAGCAGGGTTCAACATCCAGAGCAGGTCTCATATTGTCCCACCAGCCCTCCTAAGCTGTGGTTCATAACTCTGAAACACGTTATGCATAAGCATCAGCTGGCAAACATATCCCAGGGACCTTTTCTCTGCTCTGAGCTCGCTTTTGAGTTCAGCTACCAGTTCACCAAACTGCTGTAAAATGTTTGTGGGGTGGCATCAGGTGTCCAGTCACAAATGCAAGGTGGCATCAGGTGCCAATCAATGTGAAGTGGCATCAGTTGCCCAAAACAGCCTGCTTAGCTCATTTGGTTGTGTGGTAGGATGTTTTAAAGCTTAGCCTTGTCTCCCAGGCTGAGGCACTGCCCAAGTAGAGTCATTGCCATGTCATGAGTACTGTTTTTCCTATCTTAAGACCAGAAGTTGAGGATTCTGTTGACTCCTGAGTGTCAGAAGGCCAAACAGAGCTTGGAAGGCAGAGGAAGGAGGGTAAGGCTTGCCTCTTACCATAGCAATATTTTATTATTTTGCTTATCCCTGATCTGTGGTCACTTTGTGTTGCTCACTTAGCTGAACTTGAGCAGAAAAACTCAAAGGATTGCAATAAGGCTAAAGGAGGGTTAATTGTTTTTCATTTCTTCTTGTTGATGTAATTTCAAGGCTGAGCTGTTTTAACAATCTCTGGAAGATCTAAGCACTTACTCTGTCAGCTTCCTTCAATCGGAAGTCACACCTGTGCCTTTTATGTATGGAGATGTATGATTCCAAGTCCCAGGAACAGACAAGTGGCACCTCAAATATCAGCTGCTTTTTGGATTCTGAACAGATTGCAAACCTGCATTTCAGGACTAAACCAGGTTTTTAATTAATAACACAGTGGTGTTTTCCATCAGAGGGTCTGGAAGCTGTTAACCTATGAGCTGGATGGATGTAGCCTCCCAATTTTAGACTGAGATATAAGGGATGCATCGCTTGTGAAATGTGGTCTCTCCGGAGCAGAGCACACAACAGTACCGCAGGATGGCTTGTGGCATAGAGCAAGCAAAGCCTATGCTCATACCCTCTGTAAAACTCAATTTACAGGAACAAAACAGGCAAAATTAATCCCTCAGCTGGCTCCATCTCAGTAGAGCTATGTCAATGTTTCAGAAACTGGCAGAGCTGCCATTGGACCAGGGCACTGAGTCCCAGACCTCGCTGATGGCTGTTTCTCAGTATTAACTGAGAAGTTTAATCTCTGGACCAACACTGCAAAGCCTGGAAAATCTGAGGAGCCTCTGAGAATAGCCACAATAATTAGGAAGATTGCAATGCTTAATTAAATTCTCTTGGGCATTTGAAAGTGCTAGGGAACCAAGCCAAGATAATCCCCTTCCTCAGAAAAGCAGCTTTGGGTGGGATTCCTCTCCAAGAGCCAACATAATTTTCATGTTCTCCACAGCAGATTGTTTTACAAAATTGTCCTTCTCTACCATTTATCTGGCTTTCTCATCACTGGTTATTTTATCCCTTCTCCAACATTCCTGACTCTGCCTTCTCTAGCTTCCATGGGGAGATTTCCCACTTTATTTTCTGGCAGTAGTGCTGATTTCTGAAAAAACTTACTATCTCTGTAACCTCAGGCAGCAAATTTCCTGGGATATTTCTCCCCATCCTTTTGGAAACCTGCTTATACAATTACAGATAGCAGTGTCAGTATTTCTGTGTGTTTCTGCCATCACATGTGCTCCACAACCTGCCTCTTGCGTACCACCAGTCGCTTTTAATTGCAACCTCCCCCATAGCTCAGCTAAATTATCTGCAATGCCTAAACCATGTAGCCTTTCCAAGCCAAATTTTCAAGCTGATTTCTGAGGAATGTTAGACTCCTTGAAAGCTTCCTTTGAAAAGTCAGTGTTTACTGATAACAGAAGTTTTTCTAGGGTAGGGACACAGGGAGCCAACTCTGACCTGATGCTGTTGGGGGAAAATCCACTGCAATTTCCATCAGACTTATTATCAGGAATCATAGAGTGATTTGGGTTGGAAGTGACCTCCAAAGGTCCTTTAGTCCAACTCCTACCTTAACAGTGAAGAGGGAGATCCTCCACTACATCAGGTTGCTCAGAGCCTTGTTGAGCCTCATCTTGAATATCTCCAGGGATGAGACCTCAACTACACCCCTGGGTAACCTATTCTAGTGTTCCACTATCCTCATGTTAAAGAACTCATTCCTAACATCTGATCTAAATCTACTCTTCTCTCACTTAAAACCATTGCCTCTCATCCTATCATCGCAGGCCTTTGTAAACAGTCCCTCTCCAGCCTTCTTGTAGGCCCCCTTCAGGTACAGTAATAAATAATGTACTAAAACATGCACCTAAATTATGTAACTCCATAGGAAGAGGAAAGAAAATTGCCTGTATCTCTATATGATAAAAACCCACTCTTCTAAGAAGAAAGGTATGGCGGGTCAATGGGAGGATCTTTAAGAGCATATTTTTTGCCCTCCCAAACTTCTGCAGCTGCCCAGCTGGTGAGCTGGGAGAAGGCTTTCAGGAAAGCTGGGGAATATTTGCCTTTCTTCTTCTTGTCATTTCCATTTGGGCCATATTTGTTGTATATTATTTCACAGAAAGTAGCAATTGAACACCCCACCCCCATTGGGGTGTGGGTTTTTTTTTCCCCTCCCTTAATTTAGAGATGTTGGTGAGAAGGATGTGGAGAACAGGGTCAAATACTTTACTAAAATCAAGATAAACCACATCCCCTGCTCTACCATCATCTATCCACCTGGTTATTTCCTCATAAAAGGCTATCAGGTTGGTCAAACCTGACTTCCCTTTGGTAAAACCACATAGACTGCTCCTAATGACCCCCTTGTCCTTGATATGCCTAAGGACAGCACCAAGGATAAGTTGCTTCGTCACCTTTCCAGGGACAGAAGTGAGGCTGACAGGTCTATAGTAAGAAGGGTCCTCCCTCTTACCCTTTTTGATGTTTGGAGCGATGTTTGCCCTCCTCCAGTCCCCAGACACCTCTCCTGTCCCCCATGACTTACCACTCTCCACCATCTTCAGTATGGCAATGACCTGTGCCAGCTCCCTCAGCATCCGCAGGTGCATCCATGGACTTATGGATGCCCAGATTACTCAACTGTTCCTTAATCCAGTCTTTATCAACCAGAGAAGACTTCTTTGCCATGCTTTCGTCTGGTGCCTCAGGTGTCAGGGGCTCCTGAGGACAGTCTCCAGCAGTATAGACAGAGACAAAGAAAGCATTTAGTAACTCCGCCTTCTTTGTGTCCTCTGTCACCAGAGCACCCTCCTCGTTCAGCAGAGGGCCTACATTGCCTGTAACGTTAGCTTTTCCGGCAATGTATTTGAAGAAACCCTTTTTGTTATCCTTGACCTCCCTTGCAAGGCTGAGTTCCAACGAGGCCTTAGCCTTCCTAGTTTCCTCCCTATATCCTCTGACAACAGTACTACACTCCTCCCAGGTGGCCAGCCCCTCCTTCCATGATCTGTAGACTCTCTTCTTCCACTTAAGTTTGCTAAGCAGTTCCTTACTTAACCATGCAGGTCTCCTGGCTCCCTTTCTCTATTTCCTGATTGCTGGGATGCACTAATTTTGAGTTTTGAAGAAGAGGTCCTTAAATGTTAACCAGCTATCATGGACCGCTCTGCTTCTAGTACCCTGTCCCATGACATTTCACCCAGTAGTTGCTTGAAAAGGCCAAAGCTGGCCCTCCTGAAATCCAGAGTTGTACAATGCTGTGTTTCTGCATGGGAAGGGATGCAAGGACTGAACTACTATTTCCTGTGTGTTAATTTGGAAAAGTTGCTTTTTTCAGTGTTTTTTAGCTCTGCTCTCTCTGGCAGCAGTGTGTCACTCGTCATATCTATGTCTCTCTGATGTGGGTTTGGGAGTNTCCATCACATGTCTCTCTTACTTGCATCTCACAGATATTTTAGATATTTCTGAAGTGGAGCTCACTCCTGCCTGGAGCAAGCAGTGACTGTGCACTTGCCCTTCCTCCACAGGCTGAATGCTTCAAGTTGTGATGGCTGCATAAATGTTTCTCCTACCTGTATCTCAGCCAGGCTACTTATCATTGCAGCACAGGATCCTCATGAACCCCAGGTAGATACAAATCTCTTTTGATCATCAGATAAACACAGGAAAGCTTTCCTGTGAGAGATTGAGAGTGTCAACCCTGTCCCTCCCTGTATCAGTAAATGAACAGCTGGAAAAGTGAGGGACTGTTGCTGCAGTGATGGAAGGAATTTCACTCCTATCTGCCTGCATCCCAAGCGGTAATGCTTTCTTGTACAGAGTACCTATCAGTGATTTAATCTTTGTAAAACCAACCATGAGGAGCTGGAGGTGGCTCGATCGGGCACATAACCACAGCTTACTGTGTCAGAAGAGGCACATCATACCAGACCCACAGCTCTTTTCCTTTGAAGGGAGAGATTTATCCAATTCTTTTTCATTTAAAAGGAGAGAATTGTGCAAACAAGAGGTAAGATACACTCTGTCTTTTCTTTTTTTCCTTCTTTTCATTTAAGTAGAAATTACTCTTATCTTTAAACTTCTGAGCAGTCTGCATTGAGAACTGTACAGATGGCAAAGCATAACATAAAAAGGAAAGATCTATAGGTCCTAGTTTGCCTTACATCTAATGTGAGCAACTCCAGTACATGTTGACTACACATAATTTTATGCATAAAAACATACAGCAAATTATGAGTAATATTCACTCCTGAGTGTAAGCGTTTTGTGTGGTGGTGGACTTCTTTGGAAAGTTTATTTTAGTGGATTCAAGAGTAATGAATTTCAAATTCATCTCCTCTGTTAACCAAAGGACAAATATTCCAGCACCTTTGCCCTAATTGAAAAGATACTCATCAGACTTTGTCTTCATGAGTGGCACAAAACATCTCACAAGAGATCTGAGGGATTCAAGGTGGAAGATAACAGAGCCAGTGAAGTAAAATGCCTGTGTATAATGAGGACAAAGCATACAGATGTAAGGGATGAAGCCAGTCTTACATGCAGCAGGCTAGAAGCCCTGCACATGTAGGGAATATGGCAGCGACTTAGTGCTATCCTTTACTTAATAGGAATTTATTTGATATTCAGCATGAGAAGTATATGGAATAAAACACTGCATGTGCTATTTACTGTTGAACATGGGTCAGCACACGGAACATCACTGTGGCAGATGAGACCCTTCTGGGGCCACAGCGTTTGCTGATTAGCCTTCTCTGTGCTGCAGAAACAGAATCCAGCAATTCAGTATCAAGATTCATGGGCCATTTAAAGTTGTGGTCTGTAAACTACAATTATAAGTGTTTAAGGTCTGTTGTATTTCACATATGACTTATAAACATGATCCTGCTGACCTAAATACTACTTACTGCCATTTTCCTTCATATGAGAATGGTAAGAAATAGGAAGCCAAAGTCACTCCTGCACTTCAGGCAGTAGGCTAAATGCAACAGTAATGGAAGGCACCAACACTGTTCACTAGCTATTAGAAGCCTGTTTCCTCCTGCTTCCCTAATGCTTGAAGAAAAGGTAGGAAAACCCAGTCTTGTCCAGTGACCCAGGGACAGCGTTCTCAGCCCTTTCCTGCCTCGGAGCAGGAAAGCTGCAACTTAGACCCTACCATGGGATTCTGTTGATGCCACCCATGTCTGAGCACCTACAAAACCTGCACCATACTTTCAGCTACAGCCTGTTGGTCCATCTGATATCCTAAATAAACATGTAAATAGCTCTCTGCCACTGTAATCAAAGCCAGAGACTAATTCAGGCAAAACAGTAGGGTTTGAAATTTCTGTTTAAAAAAGGAGCCTGCAATGAAGGGAGCTAATCTGTTTTGCAGTGCCTATGAAGTGCTTGTGTGTGAAAGGTCTGAGGAGGATTTTGTATTTATTGCTTTATTGCTGAATCAGGCTGTTGGAAATTAACCTCCCATCTGCAGATCCACAGATTTCACAGGCTCCTAAGCAAGCTGGATTCCTATGTACAGCAAAGGTGCACCTCTTCATCAGGCTGTGACACTTATTGAGCTTGAATTTATTTCAGGATGGTCTGAATCAATTATCATTGCTTTAGAAAAAAATTCACTTGTTTCAAACCAATTTTTGCTTTTTTAAAAAAACAAAACCAAACAAACAAAAAGCCCCACACCACCATAAAAAAAATGGGTGGTTTGATTGCTTAATTTCTCTATATAAGGAATAGTGTGGCCAGCAGGACTTAGATTTTGGCACTGGTGAGGCCACACCACAAATACTGCATTCAGTTTTGGCCCCTCACTACAAGAAACATTTTGCAGTGCTTGCTGGTGAAGAGTCTAAAGAACAAGTTTTACAAGGACCATCTGGGGAAACTGTGCTTGTTTAGCCTGGAGAAAAGGAGGCTGTGGGGAGATATCATTGCTTTCTATAACTACCTGAAAGGCAGTGGAGTGAGATGGGTGTTGTTCTCTTCTCCCTGCTATCAGATGATAGAATAAGTGGAAATTACTTCCAATTGTACCAGGGGAGGTTTATGTTGGTTATTAGGAAACATACATTTATGGAAAGAATGATCAGGCATTGGAACAGGAACACAAGAAGGTGATAGAGTCACTACCCCCGAAGGCATACAAAATACACGTGGGCATGGCACTTTGGGACATGGTTTAATGGCCATGGTGTTTCTATGTTGACAGCCGGACCACATGTTTTTAGAAGCATTTTCTAACCAAAAGATGGTATGATCCTATATGTGCAGCAGGCTGCTTGTAAGTGTGCCTCTACAATTTTCCTGACTACCCGTTTAAAGTCGCAAGGAAGCTCCTGTTTAGCACCACGGTGATGCCTTTCAGTGCGGTTACAGCAGTAAAATGAAGATACGCAACTGCAACAGCAAACACTGCACAGGACAACTAGCACACTCAGTTAAGCTGCACAAAATGGGTAACACAAGTTGGGGTGAAACTCAAAACAGCAAGGTAAAATGCAGCATGGTCTGTGCAGCTGATATACTGGGGAAATAATACATGGAGGAGGACTGTACATGAAAGTTGCTGATGCATAGCTAATGCTTTGACTGGGGAAAGTGTGGGGCTGGCAGGCTCTGCTCTGCTTTCCTCAGGTGATCCTCCCACAAGCAATGAAGCACAAATTTATTTGGCCAGAAGCAGAAGAATATATATACAGTGAAAACCACCAGGCATCCAAAAAATACTCCACTTAGTAGAGTCTGCTGATTGAACAGAAATTTGGATACTGTTAAAACCACTGTTGAAGTGGTGAACTGAACACACCAGCTTGTTTCTTTTTTTTTTTTTTTTTTTTCCAGGTGCAACACAATGAAGGAAAATACAGTTGATTATTTCCATTTCTGTCATTATTACATGGTGGTACTCTTTCATCTGTGGATGAGGTCTCAGTATTTCACCCTAACAATCCTCGTGAGCATTGATCTGTTGCTCTTAAATCCAGTCCTAACTGCAATTAAGTTTGCACAGAGAACCCATATCTGTGTAAGCACCAAATGCTGAGAAGCTTTTAGCTGACCCAGCCTATGAAAGTGTAGTATTAGTCTATTTGAGAAGAGAAAATAATCAGGAAATAATCAAAAGTGGGTTTAAGCAGAAGAGAAATGGCCAAAAAGGAAAAAAATCTGTCAAGGCTGTGACAGGGTGCATACACCCATACCAGGGTCATTGTTTGCAAACAAATTCCTTATCTCCTTAGTGACTGCTGTTCTTACCAGGCTCCTCAGTTAATAGGCTCTCTCTGATTTCTCATTAGCTGTAGTCACCTAATTATATCTAGGAGTTGGTCTTATGTCCTGCTCTCCTCATCAGTGTTTCTTCCCAAGTAGCTGCCGTAGATTCTCTTTTGTGATTTTCCTTTAGTGATCAGTGAAGAGCCCCAACACCTGGATTGTATGACAAGACTGGCAAGAGGGCTGGAAGGAAATTTTTATGAGGAGAGGCTGAGGGAGCTGGGGTTATTCAGCCTGGAGAAGAAGAGACTCAGAGGGAACCTTGTCACTCTCTATAACTACTTAAAAGGAAGCTGTAGTCAGATGGGGGGGTCAGGCTCTTGTCCTGTCACTAGATGCCTTGGAAGAAGAGAGCATGGTCTGAAGCTGCACCAGGGAAGGTTTAGGTTGGATATTAGGAAGCACTTCCTCATGGAAATGGTGATTAGTGCCCAGGGAGGTGGTGGAGTCCCTATCCCTGGAGGTCTTTAAGAAAAGACTGGATATGGCACTTGGTGTCATGGTTTAGCTGATGTTCTGGTGTTAGGTTACAGGCTGGGCTTGATGATCTTGGAGGTCTTTTCCAGCCTCAGTGATTTTGTAGCTAAGAAAACTAACAGCCACCAGAAATCTTGTATTTCAGTATCTGCACCTCTTTGTGGATCCACTTCTAAATGTTTTCACGGGGCAATCTTTTCTATTAAATGTGTAACAAACCACAGCAAAACAGGCTTTTCAGCATAATGCAAAGAAAACAACAGGTTTGGTTTCATGAGACTATTATAATAAAAGGAAAGGAAAAAGAAAAGGCAGCCCCTTCAGCCATAGTGTTGATGGTTATTTACACCGATCAATATCTAATGTCACCAGCCTACAATAGAAAGCTGTTATAAATCAGGCTGAGGTTGTCTGTGGGCAAATCTTTGTTGGCTCGAATTTCCCTCCTAGGTCCATCATAAATGGAACAAGAGCATGTGCCAGTTGCATGCATGTAGGAAAGTATAATACACAGCTTAAAAGTACACCAGCCTTTTGGTGAGAAGACCAAGTTGTTCTGTCACCTAAAATTACAGCAAGATAAAATTTCTGTCAAAAAAAATCACACTGTCAAAATGAAAACCTAAAGATTTTGTTGTATCTGCTAAAATTTCACATTGAAGGAATGGAAAAAGAAATAGAATTCCTTTTTTATTTTTCCTGTGTTATATTAACAAAGTCCACAGATTTGGGGGGTCTTCATTTTGTGTGGTATTGTTTTCTGTTTGTCGGGGTTGGTTTGGGTTTTTTGTTGTTGGTGGTTTGTTTTGTTTGTTTTAACATTTGTTTGCTAGAAAGTTTATTTTGGCTGGGCCTTGCAATGGCAATGTCCCATCAGTATGTGTTGAAATGACAATCCTACCCTGGGGCATGTCTATAAAGGTAACAACTGTGCTAGTGAAGCAACATTTTGCTCACACCTGTATTTAGTATTTATCAGTGAAGGTCACGACAATGCTGCTCCATTTTGAGTGATTATTTTGTTACTATCTGGGTTAAACTGAAATAGGACACTGCTCATTTGAAACAAACCTCCCTATGGAGATAGGTACCACAGTAATGAGATGAGAACTCCAACTAATTGCGTTATTTTGCTTCCAGAGCATGTGCAGCAGGTCTTATTCTTACAAAGTGTCCCTACACATTAAAGAGAGGTGAACAAAATTTAGAAATCTTTCCTTCTTCCATAGAAACTCGTGTCTGGTTTGTAATTGGTTTAAATTTAGCAACATTTATGATTTCAAAAACAGTTCTTTGCTGGGTTTAGAGAGGAAATAAAGGACATAATGCAGGGACTCAAGATCCTCTGTCTGTACAGATATTGCCTGTGTCCCTGTCTCTTCTGTTGTGAGTTGCAGCTGTTTCTGTAATATCCTGCTATAACTTAACAAAACCAAGCTCCATTTCCTGTGGTAATGAACTAATTAAGAAACTAAAATCAGCTAGCTTTCTTTTCAATGAAATAAATTTAATTTAAAATTTTAAAATACACTAACACTCTCCAGATATTGAAATGGCACTCTTTTGTGTTCTAAATACATTTCAACAAGATCAAGTAGCAGCAACAAAATATTCCATTTCCATGGAAATCAGTACCGTTTTCTTTGCCTCTAATCAGACCACTTTGCTGAAAGCTAAACTGTTTATTTTTAACCTCTCAGAAGATGAAAGCTCACCGTGCCTTTTATGTTAGGATTGTAGCTGTTCTCTGCTTCATTAGGTCTTTTGGCTTCAACCCCACCTGCAACTGAGAGCTGGGCAGGGGGACAGATGCATAGAGAATGCTAATACCTCTGCCCACTTTCCATTGCTGTCAGTTTCAAGCCCAGTGCAATAGGAGTCTGCATAAAAAATGGACACCTGGATATAGGCTGGCACAAGAAGCATCAGACTCAGAGCCTAGGGCATAAAAAGCTGAGGATACTCAAAGAGCTGGGATATCTCATACACATGCATGAAAAAATAAAAATGAATTAAAAAATGTGTATGTCTTATCAATAGTCCCAAAGGATGATGTTAGGACCAAGATGGCATATCAGGTAACCCATATGCCACTTTAAAATGTAGAGGATGTGGCAGTCTAGAGTTCCCCCAAGAGCGCTCCTGTCCTGCACAGCTCACTTTAAAAGAGACTTTTCTAACAATTACCACTGAAAATGCAGCAGAGGCATTAAGAAACATGTGAGTGATTGGAGCCAAACCTGCAGTGCAACAGTCTGGGTCTGAATCACTGCAGGTGACAACAAAAGTTCAGAGGCTGGATGACCTCCTCGCAAATGCCACACAAGCAGCTATGATCAGAGGGACTCCTCTGCATCCTCTCTGGTTCTGGGAGAAAAACACCACAAATAAGAAAGGTGGAGATGATACAAACTTTCAGCATGGTGAAAGGGCTCATTATGTAACACTTATGGGTCACTTAGTTTTTTTGTTTTCCAAAAATTAAAATGCTTTGTTTTAAACCTGAATCTATTACAGTAAATTGAGAGTGTGTGTTTGTTTGTTTGTTAACTTTGGTTGTTTTTGTTGGTTGGTTGTTTTGGGTTTGGGGTTTTGGTTTTTTTTAAGAAGCTCAGTTGCTGTAACCAAGCTGATGTTTATTTTCAGTGATGGAAGAGCACATTGCAATAGATAATGCACAATCCCATCAATGCTTGTGTGGTTGAATGTTAAGAAGTTCTTGCCAGGTAATAGAAGTAACAGGAAAGCCCACTGCTGCTCTGCTGCATCATGGGTTACCTCAGTCAGCAAAGCAGCATAGCACAATTCAATAAGGAAGTCTGAAAAACCCTGAGAGAGAGGTAAGAAAGGGCAGCTCCTAGCATCTGCAGGCAATGAAGTCTCTCTTTAAAATCTTGAGAGTTGTAGTTTGCTCTGTAGAGACTCAGCGCTGCACTGAGGCTCTTTCCAGGGGACTAATATAGGAAGAAGCTAACACAGAAAAATACTTAGTTGGGGCAAAGAGCCCTCATGTATAAGATGGCACAGGGCAAGGGAGCAGGAGGGTAGGAATTCAGCAGGAGTTTCTAAAGTTAACCCTTTTCCTGTCTATGCCTACCACCAAGGTCTCCTCTGTGTTGCAGGTATGTTAGCTTCATGTTCACAAGCAGGACAACACTGCCTGGCTGACATGTCTTAGGGAGAGTGGATCCTGCCAAGAAACCTAAGGTAGCAAAACTAAGTTAGTAATGTTTGCTTATGATCTTCTATGCCAATGAAACCTGCCTAAAGGATCGCATCAAGATTGGATACATTCATTTGATAAGGTTGATTTTTTTTTTTTTTTTTTTTTTAAATTTCCTTCCTTCTTTCTCTTTTTAATTCTTGGTCTTGATGGATATTAATTTCTTGTTCTGTTTGGTCTTGATATAGTTGAAAATTATGTGTCTGCATGTAACTTAAAGATAGCCAAAGTACTTTTGCTTTCCTTGTCCCATGTTCCTGTTGGCCTAATGGTGTTAAAAGACATAGCAGGAATCAAGTACAGCATGGGGCCTCAACCTCCAAGGGTAGAAACAAATATCAGCTCATCAACTTAATAGCCTGAGCAGTTCCCCCTAATTACTCTCTGGTTTGCACAGCAGAGATGCATAGACGTTATTTACCTCAGCTGATGACACACAAGAGGGAACTATCTCCTGCTCCCTCTTTAATAGCTGTGATACTTCTGCACAGATAACAAGAGCAGCCAGCAGTAAAATTGCCTCCTTGCCAGTAAGGTCAGTAGCTGCAGCTCCAAATTCACAAGGCAGAACATTCAGGAAAATTCCACTTTTGTGTGGTCACTCTTCACCCTCAGAGTGGCATTGAACTTTCTGCACAGGGTCTTTGCTGACTGTGAAGGGGGAGAGTCTTTCTTATGATGTTAAAAATTTACTCCAATCCTCTCCCCATGTACTTAAGTAGCACAAGGGTTGAAGTGGGCAGAAAGCATGATAATAATCGGAATGACCCACTGTGAAATAATCTCCTCCACTTCATGTTGGGTTTTTTTAGTATTCAGATACGATTTTAATTAAGGTTTTAATTTATTACCTACTGATCTTTGATATTTACCCACAGTCTCTTTTTTGGTCATTTATTTATTGATTTGATCTTGCTAGATAGGAATTAAATACGCAATTAGTCCTAAGTTAGTTGAAACTACAATGTTCAGTTAATGAATGATTTGCCGACAGTAGTAATTGCTCAGTTTGCTGATAGACTTCAGGAACCACCACAAGACAAACAGCTTTTTATAGCAGGTGTCTGAAGCTGGCAGATGTTTAGGGAGAAGAAGCAGATAAGCAGAATTAGGGAATTTCAGAAAAAGTTCACCTTTTTCCTTTCTGGGCCACTCGGGCCTCACACAATGAGCCGCTGCTAGAAAAATGAGGCCATTCTAAGATTTATTGGCTCAGTGCAGAGTTAATTTAGTGACAGTCACAAAAGGTAATTTTGTGAGCATGTGCAGCCTGGAGTGTTTAATTGCCTCTGTGCCAGAGCTTCTGTGTGTATGGGGAAGTCCTTCCCCAGATGTATTAAGCAATGTCTTTCCAAACATCAAACCCACCAAGAACACAGTGTTAGCAAACCTGCAGCACTGCTGCGGCAGAACAGTCGCCTGCGTGAGGGAAGTGGTGCGAGGGAAAGGGGCAGTGAAGCACCAGTTTGGTGCTCATTTTATGCTTACACAAAACATCCCCTGGGAGCATCGTTTCTGATGACTCTGCCATGTGGAACAACAGCCCTCAGCAGCAAAATAGGCACCTACGTGTCTGCCAGAAGGTGCAAGTCAGCCGGGACCAGGAAGAAAAGGGGGCGGATTGGATGTGTATGTGTGTGTGAGAAGAGGACAAGAGTTTCAGTTACTTCAATCCCAGGTGATTTCCTTTTTTTTAAACAAAAAAATAAATCACGACTTGACTTCTGTTCTCTTCTTCCTTCCTGCTTTCCCTAGAGAGAGTTCTCTTTTCTTTCCCACTTTTCCTCCTTCATAAGGATGCTTTTTTTCTTTTGGCACTCAGAGCAGAGGAAGGAAAGAAAGCATGTAGGAGGAAACGAAAGAGAAAAGGATAAGCACAACCTGGAAAAGCATTTAATTTATTTTGTTTTTATCACTACCTGAAAGCAGGAAATGGGTTTAAAATAACTCTTACAATACAGAGGTCATTCAAAGGGATTCTTCCAAAAATGCCTGCCACCTCAGGCAGTTGCTGCTGTGTTTGTTGTGCAAGTGAACGAGTAACAATGAGATGGTAAAAACTGGCTGCTAGTGTAATTTAAAGAAAAACAAGAAAGTGATTCTCAGTCACATCGCTTTTTGCTTTTGTATAGCTTCCTGATGACACATTGCACTGCTGAATATTGCCTTTACTGATGCCTTCTGCACTTTGGGTTTTGATGTGCCTTACTAGATTAAACTGTTTGGCCCTGAACACAGAGCCAGGGAGCAGCAGAGGCTGTCTAACCCCTGCAAGGAAGCAGCACCTGTGGATGGAGGCAAGCCAAGCCATCACCTGGCATCCTTGCTTGAGTAGAGAAAGCTGGAAAAGACTGGGGTTTGATGTATTTTGGTTTATTTTTCCTCCACAAAGATCTGGTGAAGATGGAAAAAAGGAGCAGGCTGCAATGCCAGAGGAGAGCTTGCTCTGCCACAGTCTGGTCAGGACAGGCAACTTGGGACCATGCCCAAAGGAAAAGTGAGGTTCAGCCAGAGGGTTGTTAGCAGCCAGAAGGGCTTCTGAGGATAATCATCTCCAAACTCTGTTCAGGGTGGAAATGCAAAAGCACAGCGTACTTATAATCAGAAAGGATCTGGTTTAAGGGCCAAAATTAAAAGCTGTATAGTGCCGTAAAATGCAGAGTCTCAATTTTCCGGTGACATGTAGGATTAATTTCTGGGACTTGTGGTTTATGAGATAATGGACTGTGTTAGTGTTCCTCATCTCTGTGACTAACGGCTCCTTTTTGGCACACATCCTGGAATTCAAAGCAATGTAATTTTTAATTCTGGATATCACAACTAATTGTACTGTTACAACTAGCCGTAATGTTACAACTAACATTATTCATCTTAGCCTTGGTCATCCTGTGCCTTTTATAAATCCTACTTCTTCTGCACAGATTAAATTCAGAGGCTATTAACACTTTGATTATGGTTTAGTCATATTAAATTATCTCTTGGTAGTAGGGCTCTACTGTCAACCACTGTGATACCTATAATTAATTTAAAACATAACTGGTAGTTTGATGTGAAGGCTGTGTCTAGGTAGGATAGCAACTCCTGGGGAGCCTAGTGCAGGCTCAGGTGTACACTTCTTCCTTGCAATAAGACTGGAATCAAAACAGAATCAGGCTATAAATGGGAACAGGATTTACACCTGTAACAAGGCTGAGTGGCCATATGCTGAAGTATAATTAGGTGTTTAAGGGTTCCTGGGTGACACAGGAGCGAGAAGTATCAGGAACAGGGAATTGAGTTACTATCAGGTATTCTGAGTCCCTATTGCTACATGATCGAAGGGCCTCAGGCAAGACTCACAGCTCCAGGGAACAAAAATCATTGTGTTTGAGTGCTTCACCCCTGACATGTGATACCATGCCCATCCATGTGTGTGGCCTTTCAGACCACTTTTTACCAGGGTATTTAGAGGCATTTGAGGATTGTGTGCCTCTTATTACCATCAGAAGGGCTTTGGAGTAGTTTCCAAATATATGTCAGCCCTGTACTGGACAGCTCCAGAGGAGCAGCTCCATGGATAATTGCCTTTTTGGCGGCTGCTGCCTATGGCTGGAAGATGCCACGAAAGGGCTGTGTTATTTATTTCTCCCCCCACTGGGTTAGACAATAAGCTACGATTTTCTTTTCCATAATTATTGATACAGTGGCTGGTAAATGCCTTCTTGTCTTCTCACCAGTCTCAAAGGTTAGCTTGTTAAGAAGCAGGTTTTCAGATACTCACTACCAGTGTTCCCTTTTTGGGGGAGCAGGGTGTCTCTGAATCGTTGTCTGATGCTGTTCGCATGGGCAGGCAGCAAGCTAACAAGGCAAATGATTGTCTGCTCTGTTGATCAGAGTCTGTAATAATCACTCACCTGGTGCTGCACATTCAATTCCTGACAAACCAAAAGGCATTTGCCATTTTGGCTGATGCTATTTTTACTCCTAACACATACCAGTTGCGCGTGGTTTTGTTGCATCTAATTGCAGATGATCTTTGATTTTTGCCCCCCCCCCCCTTTATCTCCAGAGGCATACTTTTTGGAATGCAAGCAGCAGGCAATACCATTTCAAAGCATTTGGGAATGCCAATTAAGGCTTATTTATGTGGTGATTGAACTGCCTGAGAGGATAGTGCCCATCAGAATGCACTGTGGCCTTAGACAAAAGGAATTTTCCTCCCTTCCTACATCTGATGAGGAGGGAGGCTTGTATAATGATGGCTACTGTGCTTTGTAGTTAAACTACTTAGCTCAATTTCTTGCACATGCAAAAAGTAACGTCCATCCTTACGTGAATGCTGATGTGTTTTCTTGTTTGTTTTGTCTATACTCTTATATGCTATTATGTATAGAACATGAAAAGAAATTGCAGGTATCCCTAAAATAGGAAATGTTAGTTTGTTCTACTACTAACCAAATGTTGTAGCATCAACTTTGGTTTAGGGGAACCAACAGATAAATCAGCAGAAACCTAACTGAGCAACTTGGTTTGTGGTATGATTGGGTGTTTTTGTTTTGTTTTGTTTTTTGTTTGGGTGGTGTTTGGTTTGGTTTTTTCAATTGGTGCTGGGTTTTTGCTATTTGAGCATCAGTGGAACTTTATTTTTTACTGTAAAAGGATAGGATTTAGTGGCAGTGTTTCCAAGATCAAACATCCTATATTTTCTAGCATCTTCCAGCTCTTGAGCAATTCAGGAAAACATTGCACATCTTTCCAAATTATACGATCCTTGTAGGTGACTGTAAGATGGTTTCAGATGATGATGTGTTGGAATCTTCCCTTTGCTCCCCTTCCTGTGTGGTGGGCCTGGGTCTCATGAAGTCTGCTAATCAACTTCTCCCCTCCTTCTCTTCTTCTTCTTAATTATTACTTGAATTTGGGTTTAGCTGGGTCCAGTTACCCTCTCCTGTATGGCAGGTGAGCAAGGCAAGCCTTTGGTCTGGCAGAAACCATTGGCCACATTGTGAAAAAACAGGTGAGAGTTCTTGCTGAGAGATCCAGTTCAATGTGCATGAAGTTCACACATTCTATAAATAAGCAGATGGCATATGTTAGTGCACAAAACTAGGAGGACAATGACAGAAGATATTTACCTCTTCACTGAAGAGCAGTCAGTTTGGATGAAAGCTTTGCTGACAGACTTTTCTGAAGAGCTCACCTGCATGGCTGAGGTCAGTTCTCATTTAGCAGTTAGAATTACAACTGGGCTTCTAGGCAAACTGACTATTTCAGGTGCCAAACAGCTTTGACAGTCTGGCCATAAACATCCCAGAAAGTGTACCTGAGAGTTAGAAAGAAAATCTATTTTTACGGAATTTCTCCAACAGGAGTTGGACCTTCTCTGGATACATTCATCTCCCAAAGTCTTGAAAATCTGCTTCTGCCTTGCACACAGGTAGTGCAAACTTGGAGATATAGACAGACATTTAAAGACAGCTATGGATTTATAATAGACATACAAAACTGTTGAGCTCCTCAGCTGAGTGCCTTCTAGAGATGTGGCTATTTGAGCTGCTGAGTGCTCAAGCAACCAATTCTATACGCCAATTCTGAGCCATATAAGAAGCAAGTATGACAACAGCACTGCATCCTTTGGATCTCCTCAAGACTGGCAAGAGTTTCATTTAAAAAAAAAAAAAGGGGGGAGGGGGGGGGGCAAAAAGCCAAACAAGCAACAAAACAACTCAAAGCCAAGCAAACAAACAAACAAAAAAACCCCCAAACCTAGAATAGAAAACTGCAATTATTTTATATCTTTTAGTATTAAAAGCCTGACATTTTCCCTATAATGAGTGGGTGAGGTGTATTTTTTAGAAGACAATAAGGGTCTCAAGAGACTGGAGCTGAATATAATAAGGAAAAGACTAATTGGGGTAGGGCAAGAACGAAATGATAATGTTTCACTTCTTATTATGAAAATTTCCCAGGAAGAGGAAACAGCTGGGGTTAATATAAAAGTCTCACTTACATTTTGACTTCTGTCAAACTGAGAAATGTTTATTAAGAAGTGATAAATTGAAATACTTTTTTAAAAAGTTATTTTCAAATAAAACACTTCAATAGACACTTTATGTGATGGATTAAATATTTTTCCGTAAGTCCTGCAGAAGAATACCTAGACCCTCTTTCTTCATCTGTGCTAAGTGCTTTGGATTTAGTGTAATACAAAGAGCAGCAAATTAAACTGAAGACCCTCACTGACCCACTCAGTAGTGAAGGGTGCCCTGCCACATGCTGCCTAGTTGCAACTCATGCATAACTATGCAGGACAGCAATGTGGATTTTTTTTTTTTTAAAGTAAAATAATATTTTAAAGCCCCAACTTTCTAGTTCGTATGGTTCTAGTGCATATAGTTCACTAACCTAAGTCAAGTTCACAAATTAGTGCTTTTTGTAGAGTGTATTTTCCTGTTTGAAGAATGGAGTCAAATATGCCAAGATAGTATATGGGCTTTAGTTCACCTGATAGCTCAACGCATTTATGTAGAATAGTACTAAATAAAGAGAGGCAGGCAGCTAACAGAGCTTTTTGTGTGTTATGCTAGAGAAAGCTGTAATGAATTTTTGTTTTCTGTTCATTAGAAACCAAATTGCAAGCAAACTTGATCCTTTGCTGTGCCCTTTTCTTTTTCTGGCTGAGGGTGATAGCAGTTCAATGGACACGAATCCCTGCTGACCCATCATGCTCCTGTATTTTGGGGATTAACAGCAGAAGCTTTCACAATAACTGTCTCAAAATCATGCCAAAAAATAGGCCAGTGCTTCAAGTGTGGGACCTGATGGTCTGCTGGCTAATTCAAGGTTTTAGTGTTGCTTAGTTGGGAAAATGATCAAAACAACCAAAACTGTCCTTAATTCCCAGCTAATGCAGATATTGTGCGAATAAGCAGTACTTGAAGGAGGGCTTTTAGCAGAAAGGCTACTGAAAGGTTATTGACTATATCTGCAGCAGGATCTGCAGGTTCATTAATCACTTATGAAAAGGGGGTTTCTTTTTTTCATGAGCTGGAAGGTATATTTATAATTAAGACAAATGAAGAAAGGGTGCTTCTACAGCTTTCTGTATGACAGTGACAGAAAGTCAAGGCTTTGTTTCACGAGTATACCCACTATCCATTGCGAGCTGAAGCAGGCAGAGCGATAAGGCCATTTGATCATCTGTCAAAATTAAACATCCTCACTGGGTGAAATTCAGCCCTTGGATATACAGGTAGTTCTTATTAAAGATATGGGTCTGAGCGCTAAACATAGGAATCCTAACCAGAATAAAATCTGATCAGGGTGTACAAGCAAATTTTCCCTATCACAGTTTTGTGAAGGGAGTAGTATTAGTGAATGAAGTCCTGCAGAGCTCTGATAAAAATGGTCTTTATGGAAACTATTAAATTGCCTTTGGCCATCTCAGGTTATTTTATTGTTATTTTATCGTTGTCAGCGATCACCCAGAACAAAGTTTTCAGACTGTTCAGGAAATTAACTGAAGATCAGTTACTTTTCTGTCTTCCAAATTTATGACTCTGGAACTACCTATGCACCAAGACATACAGTGATAAATAATCTCTCATGTCTTCTGGCCCACCAAATAGAAATCTGCTTCCTTAGCAGTAGGCAAAATTAAATTGATGCATTACAAATAAATTCATTAAAAGATGTGTTCAATCTTTCATGAATCATCAGTGCTTAGGAGGGAATAAGATGATTTTTTTTTTCTTTTTGGTGTGAACAGATCTGAGAAATTCAATAAAAGAACCAGCATGAAGTAAGTTTACCTTCTGAATGTCAAAAGCAAAGGCCAAATGTGGAGCTGATTAATGACTGCATAATCTTATCAGTTCAGAATCAAGGAGCTGTGGGTTGTAGCTAAATTATTTGTAAAGTAATTTAGCTTGACCTTAATGAGGCCTAAGGTCCTGTAGACCATGGAAAAGTCTATCAGTCTTTCTGGCTCTGCACTTTAATGTATCATTGCAAATGCATTTATTGTTTGTGAAATCTCAAAGCAGACAAGATTTACTTTACTGTAACAAGTGATGGAATATATTCAGCCTGGGATCTGATTTATGTTTCTAGTTTTTGTACTGAGAGGATATCATGTGGTCCTAGACTTTTCTCAAGAGCAGGCAGCAAAGTCTATGGTACTGAGGAGATGTGAGCAGGGCTGCTCTGGTGCTGCTGCTGGATGGCATCTTTCTGGTTCTTTAAGGTTGTGGTCCAAGACATAACTCCTGGGTGACTCTGGTTATTCTGTCTACTTTGGACATTGTATACACTGACAGCCTCAGTGTAAGGGGCAAAAGGGGTGCAATTGTACATTGGTGAATTCCCTAAAGGAAGATAGAGAAAATCCTTTCATCCTCTTTAGTCTGCAATATAAATGATTCAGTTTCTACCTTTGTGCAGACTTTTTGTTTATCAGTCCCTTTGTCTTGCAACCTTTCTTTTCAGGTAAGAATAAGTCCTATGACTGGGAGAGAAACAAGTCCTGGTCACCTTAGACAGAAGGTACCTGAAGAAGCTTACTGATCAGAAAGATTTTGCTTCTGCACAGTAAACTAAAGCAGGGATGTTTTGCTAACTGGTGGCTGCTGGATAGTTGAAGTAAATTCCTGCATGTTTCCAGCCTTTACCACTGCAGCACTGTACTGATCCTTCATCTGCTCAAACTCTTTAAAATTTTATCAGTTGGTCCTGACTTCCCTGTCAGCAGTTACCAAGTAGCTCATCAGTCAGACACCCACTTTGTACAGACGTACTGGAGATATAACAAAAGCAAAATGCCATCCCACTACTAACCAATTGCTGCAGTGTCAGATTGACCCAGACACCTGGATACCAAACTCTGGGTTTCCATCTCTGCAACACGGCTTAGTGTTTGCTTAGGTGTTGATTCCCGACTAAAATGTAGGTTTAGGCCATTTTTCTTCATGTGAATAAACACGGAGGTTTCTAGGCAGGAATGATGCATCTTAAATTCCACTGTGTGGATTATTTTTTGAATTGCTAAGGACAGTATAAGAGCATCTCAGGGCTGTCTATATGCCTAGTTTATCCTAGTTATTTGCTCAAGGACTGAGGACCCAACACAGTATCTAAGATGATGAAGAAATCTTCCAATGGTTTCAGAGAGCACTGTTTTCAGTTGAAAAAGCTTTTGTCAACAGTCATTGCTACTTTCCTTCAGCACAAATGTTGTCATTTTGTTAGTATCAGGAACCATCTGAATCCTGCTGTAGCACTCTCCGTTTACCTTGTTGCTTTGCTTGCACTGTTTTCTTACCAATATTTAGTTTGTTCACAGTTCCAATAAATTCCTTCAGGACCTGCTCTTTAGGGGCGAGTTTTCAGTTTGCCCTCTTACTTCTTTTTCATCCAGCTGCTAATTTTTTTCCAATCAGATATTCTCCTTCCTCTTTTTTTCTCTTTTCTCCTCCCTCCATGCAGAGCAGTGCAGAGGCCCAAAGAACAGTTGTGCCTTTGCTTCTTCTCTCTTTTTGCTTTTCTTCATTGTTTCCCCTGGAAAGGAAGTAATCAGCAGAGAAGGAGCCAGGAAAGAGGCAGTATAGCCACCTCGCTAGAAATAGGAAGGCAAAGGTACTGGTGATGGATGGCAGCTTGGCATACAGTAGCTGAGCTCTCCTTACCTGTTTTGTGCTAAGCATAATTGCTGCACCGTCTCAATTTTGAAGGTGGACAAAGGGCTTCACACAGCAAAACCAGCCAATTTTACCTTTTATCTTTGTGAAATGAGGCTTCAAGATGTAAATCAAAGTTGTACAGACATCTGGACGGTGCAAGTTAAATGGGATCTGTGGCCAAAGGAGCCATTACACTCTGGCAAATAATATAAATTGAGCTAAGCTGCAAGTATCTGTGTTGTCTCTGCCTCATGGTGCTGCTTCTGACTCATTGCTCTGCCTCAGTGTGTGCTGCTCTGCTCAGACAACATGCTCTGCCTCACTGCTCTTGGCTTGGACAATGTGTTCTACTCTGCCTTGTGCTTCAGACCAGCTTGGCCCTGATGTTTTGGGCTTGAACTACCTGGATACTTAAGCGCCTCGAGTTTACCAGGAGAAGGCATTAAGTGCCTCACGACGTGGTGGGAAGTGCCACCAACATCGTGCTCTCTGCACATCTGCAAGAGATCCTGTCTGCACCTCTGCAAACCTCTGTGCCAAGAGGAACCAGGATCAGGTCAGAAATCATCTGCCTCTTTCCCAGCACCCTGCTAGAGCCTGCAAAGGTCTAGAAGCCTCTCAACAGCAATCAAGATGCTGAGCAGTTCCACCACTGCCACAAATGAGCCAGGGACTATCTTGAAAGTTCTACTCCACCACGGTCAGTAGAACAGATTTTTCCCTAGGGCTCCAGGTTGCCTATTTATAAGTGAGGCAAAGTTATTTGTGGCTAAACCTTTCCAATTTTCTGATTCTGAATTGCCCATAAGCATCCTTGTGAAGATTTTTCTGACCGAATTAGAACCCAAATTTAACTAGTTTGTACATAATTTGTGGGCAGAGCTTTTTGGAAATAAAATAACTACATATTTTATAATTCCTGCCTTGTTGATTGCCCCAAATAAATCACTTCCTTATGAGGAGAGACTGAGATACCTGGGGCTCTTTAGCTTGGAGGGGAATAAGGGGCAACACCATTCATGTTTATAAGTATGTGAAGGATGAGTCCCCAGAGGATGGAACCAGTCTCTTTTCAGTGATACCCACTGACAGAACAAGGGGCAATGGGTGGAAGTTGAGGCATAGGAAGTTCCATGTAAACATGAGGAAAAAAATTCTCACTGTGAGGATCACAGAGCACTGAACAGGCTGCCCAGAGAGGTTGTGGAGTCTGCTTCTCTGGAGACACTCAAAACCCTCCTGGATGCGTCCCCATGTGACCTGCTCTAGGTGGTCCTGTTGTAGCAAGGGGATTGGACTATAGGATGATTTGAGGTCCCTTCTGTGATTCTGTGGTATCTCTGCTTGGGGTTGTGCAGGGTTTGGCCTCAAGCTCATGGATGCCTTTACCACAGGTGTTAGTAAGAGACCTGTTGGGAAGGGGAAAACCACAATGGCTTTTTCACCCATATGGCACTGGTTAGTGATGGGGCTGGCCCAGTGCCAGCTGATCATAAGCAGAATTTTATTCTGCAAGCACTTATGGGCTCAAGTAAATCTACTTGTGCCAATGGCCTTATTAAGTTCAAGCCTGTATACATTACAAATCTACACAAAGAGAAATTAGAGCCCAGATTAGATTAGTCGCTAAAGACTGTGAACATACAGCTGTTTGCCAAATTGCTCACTGAATTTCATTTTTGCCTAGACTTTTACTGATAACAATTTGAAGGCAGTCATTAGAGTCATCAGCCTTTGAATGAGAAATTTCAAGGGACACTTCAGCATAAATCTGTTCCTTTGCTATAAGAAATTATTCCTGATTTGCTTTGGGCTATGGAAACCAATTACATGAATTTTGCACAATAACCTGTTTCTCCCAAACAGGAGTAGCACTTCTGGCCAGACAGACATACTTTTACTTCCAATTAAATGTGTGGGTGTGTAAACATAAGGAAAACTGCTCTTTTAAACTTGAATTTAACGTTGAATATTTTGGAAAAAAGAATCATCATTTACAGCTAGAATATGAGACTCTGGTCATCATCATTCCTTCCTCTGCAAGCCAGCTGGATTTGTGAAAACAGACGTACCCTTTTCCACTAAATCAGAAATACCACAGGCTTTATTCCTTACTAGCTCCCAGGCTCCAAGATTTAGGAAAGGCTGTGATAATAATTTTCAGAGCTAAACTTGACATAACTCACAGTGGTCTAGTTTTCTTTTAAACTTCAGCTCTGCTTTTCTTTTACTTCAGATACTCCAGATCTGCCCTGTAATCCCTGTACTCTGCTGAGTTCATGACCTGGTGATATATGAATGCTGAAAGGATGCAACTGATATTCTACCTGGCTGTTAAACTATCTTGTGGAGCCCTATTTCTAACAGCTACTATCAAGTATGAATTTTCCTCTTCCAAGTTACTGTTAAAACACTTTAATCTTCTTATAATCGTTATAAAAATAAGTAATTAATAATGCTTAAAACAATTGTTACCTTCATTCCCTGCCAGCCCATCCCACCCCGCTGTTTTAATATCAATATTTCTAAAATGAAGCTTTGTACACACGAGTTGGGCCTCCTGTGCAATTTACTTGAAAATCCTGAGAACATTTTCTTTATTAAAATTGAGCAGAGAAGGAAGAGGGTCTTTTTATTTACCTTCAGATTTCCATCCTTTAGGACTTTCCTGCTGACTATTCTAAGTCTGCTACTGAAATTAGAAGTCTTAATTGCTTTTGAATGAAAGCTGAGATCCCTGTGTTCCCAGGAGCTGGAGTTTTCATTAAACCCCACCACCCAATATCATGAGACTCATAGTTATATAATTCCTTAGATACCAACACAACTGCAAAATGGTTTGTAAAGTCAGAGTGAAATAAATGCTTTGGGAGAGCAGGTTCTCAGGTGGCATAGGCTGCTGCAACTGCTGCTGCTTTAGCTGGGCGCTGGGTGTTTGCTGAGACACACAGCACTGCTCAAACCAGATCTAGCCACATCTTTAACCAAGCTTGGGCCAGGATACAGCCCCAGTGTATGTATTTACATGTTGCTTGTGTGAAGGAAAGGCCAAATAATTGCTGTATGAGGACTTCTTTTTTCCCTCTCTCTGTGCAAGGGCCTGACTGGGGCATGGAAGAGTGACTGTAGAAGGTTTGGTTCCTTCTTCTGGGACTCTTGTAAAGGTTAACTCTATTACAAAGATTTTCTTTCCGAGAAGTAGTAGCACTGGGACAGCAACAATAAGGACACATGCTGTGTCTCTGCCCTCCAAACTCCACTGAGTAAAGGAGGAGTTCATCATATCAACTTTTCTCCTGGTTCCTCCACTTAGTTCAGAGATCTTAGAGCATCATAGCAGGAGATGTGCTGACCAAGTTGGGACATGGACTGATATCTAAACAGCAGGAAAGACCTTAGGGTTTGGTCAGTGAGGAGAGAGGTATTTTTTTGTTAACTGCTTTTGCCTCTCATGCTGATAAGAGCATCAAAGTTTAAAAAGAACAGCCTAGCAGAAAAGTGCTGTTATGTGGATAATGTAGACAAATGAATCTGTGATTCAGGCAGCCAGGTGAATCTTCCCTTGATGTGCTACTGAAGGGTTCATTTGAAATTGTGACAGTGAGGGATAAAAATCAAAATTACTTAGAAAACAGATGCACAGTTTCTTGGTATTTCAGGTTGCCTTCTCCTTCAGTACCTTAAAAAAGAGTGGACATTGTAGAACTGAAAGTTCTTGGACCCATCGTAAAATTTCAAATAAATTCTTTCCTTTTAGGAAAAAATTCCTTCCAGGCTTTGATCAAGAGAAAGCTGTGCAGGGTTTGTGGTCCTTTCCTGTTTAGTCTGGCTGAGAAGGTGCTCAGGAAGATCCCTGTCCTTTCCTCCAGCCACGGTCCGCTGAGTACCCATTTTCCTATTAGTGGTGGTCCACATAACCTCACCACATCAAAATTTCAGAAAGATGGGTGTCTATCTCCTAGGGAATTGCTATTTCCCTTCTTTCTGGCACTGGGGAAAGATGAGGTTTTTTAATAAAATTACTCTTTGGAATAACTTGGGATTTTAATTGCCAACAAGCTTAGTGTGATTATGTAGCAGTAGCTCCTGGAAAACATAAAGTAATTTATCTGGCAAGTCATATCTCTAGGTCTATCAGACTGAGCTGTGCTGGGAAGAACCACCACAGCCAGGTTTGGGGTTTTTTGGGGTTTTTTTATTTATTTTTTTCTTCCTTTTTTCTTTCTTTTTACCTTTCGTTTGCTCCACATGGCGTGAATCTGCAGAGACAGTGAACAGGAAGATGGGCAGAGGCTCGGAGGACTTTCATCTTAATGGGGCTCTGCGTGTGTGCGAACATCCTGGGGGGAGTCCTCTCGGGTGGGAAAAGCTTCAGAGCCCGCGGCAGTGTGCGGTACCGATAAGGAGATGAAACAATAGCTGCGACACCGAGAGCCTTCAAACAATTACTTGGTGAGGATGTTACAGAGTCAAGTGCTTTGTGCATTTGCTGCGCGGAGCAAATCTGCTCGCTCCTGAATGCTTAACTCCTTCTCTTCCTTTGCCATGTAATTTCATGCACAGGCTTTAAGGACATCCACATTTGTGAAGGCTAAAGAAACAGCACTCACGTTTCTTGTTACTCACACAGTTTACGCTTCCCTTCTTCCAGGGTCACTGTGAGACCTCTAAAACATGACAGTGGAGCCCTAGCCCTAGCTTAGGTGAAGTTATATGCAAGCCATGCTTTGGCAGAGATGGGAAACCTAAGATGTCCTTGCTTGAGGTCCAGAAGTGGAACCAGGGAACCATTCCTGAACTTCTTGTATAACTGATGCCTCACTTCTTCATTAATGCCACAAAGATTTATGTGAAGGGACTTCTGTGATGCTAATGGAATTGCCTATCTAAATCTCCTCCACACCAATGGCAGGGAACACTCCACTCTTTGCCCTCACTGTAGTGCCAGGTGAGTAATTGAATTACTAGCTAGCTAGCTAGCAAAAGTCATAATCCTTTCCGTTTAGTTTTGATTTTTTGTTGGTATTTTTCAGGGCTTTTCACTATCTTTGGCTTAGACTTCAGTTACAATTTGAAATACAAATTGAAAGCATTTTGATTGTTTTTTCCATTCCAATGCCAGTGAAGGTCAGTGGTTTCAGTCAATCAGCTCTGCATTTATTTCATAAATGAAATGCTGTCTTGCATCATTTTACATACCTCTGTTGAATGCACAAAATCTGTCTAAAAGTGTGTCTTTGAAACAGGTATGTTTCTTAACTACACTAATAGCAATTCTATGCTCACACTGGTGAAGTACTTAATCTAGTGTCCCTCTGCATGCTATACATCACTGATTGAATGAAAGGAAAAGGTTTACTCTGATGGGTAGGAGGTGAATTGTGCTCCTCTCAAAGTGCAAACATGTCTTTTAGTGGAGACACAGCATTTCTTGATGCTGTAGCAAGGACACCACATGAAAAGACCCTCCAAAGGGCACATCACAGTCAGATGGATGTGGGCCATTTGAGGACAATCCTTCACACGGACTGAGCCTGGTACCATAAGCAAGGGTGGGTGGTCAAGTTGTGTGTTCTATACCTCCCTCAGCTTGTGATAGCTCAGGGAGAGGCTGAGTCAGATGAGTGTGTTAAGAACTGTGTAACTTCTGCATGCCTGTGCCTGCTTCTCCTGGGACCTCCACATCGCTTCAGATCCAGTTATAATTTTGCTTAAAATCTTTAGCCACAGCCTCACTGCTGCCACTTAATTTCCTAAGATCCCCTCACATTTAATGCCTGTGCAGGGGGGATAAAAGGAGCAGTAAAATTGCTTTTGCTGAGCAGGACTGACCTCTGGTCTAACAAAAATTACTGTGAAGAAGTGGAAATAAGCCTGAAAGGAGCTACTCGAACCAAGATGGGAGGGTACAGCTGGGTAGCCTGTTGTATGAAACAGGTCTTGTTCAAATATGTGCACAGACAGCTGTGAGTGATTTATTCACTATTAATGGGTTTGACCTGTGAAGCTGAGCTGCCTGCAAAAGCGACCATATCAGCTGCTCCATGTGGTAGGAGGAGAGGTTGTACCTACAGGAAAACAGCAAATAAGTTCAGAACTTATGGGAGTATGAAACTCTCGAAATTAACGGTAGAAAACTATCACGTGTTTGAGAAGAGGAAACTACGCAGGAAACAGGAGCCTAAATTAAGTTGCAGCTCCCTGGACAAAAGACTCAGATTATAAATATTCTGGTGGCATTTAGAGCAGGGCTGGCTGCACTGATTGCACTTTGCTGCCCTTGACAGTATCGGTGTGTTGTGTTTGTGTTCTCCTTCACCAAGAAAACTACCTGGAGTATCTCAGAGGTGAGGGAAGAGGTTGTGCATAGGTTTGGCAAGACTTCTGAGTATACTGATGAGGTGAGTGAAGAGGCTGAGTCCTTGCTTTCCACTGCAGCACAGGAGCCGTGACATGGGTTGTGAACAAATGATTTCTCAGCTGGCACTAGGAATGATGGATTTTAAGAGCATTGTCTTGTCTCAAAGAATCTAAACTTTTACATGAGATCCAAACTCCGTGACCTTCATGATCAAGATGGCACAAGGGCTTGAAAAGAGTCATTGCCTCTCCTCCCCAACCACAAAGCTGACAGGCAAGGGAAAGCAGCCCATGAAGAGGAAAATGTAGGGCACTGAGGCTGCAGCCAACCAGGTGGAAAAACTGGTACCAAAGTAACAAAATGCTTGTCATTGTGAGGCTCAAAGCACAGCAAATTTCATCTTTCAAAATCCCGTGGCAATTGCTTTACAGGAACAAATAGTTATTACTCCAAGGAGCGGGAGCCTGTGGTGAGCTCCACCTTTCCCTCCCCCCTCTATCATGGCCCTCTTCTCAGGAGGACTGGGGTGCAAGTGCAAGTCATCAGCTCCTGTGGTTTGTGATAAACAAGGCCAGACACTAGCCACTGTTTTCTAGGCTGCAATTTATAGGGCCACAGAGAATTGCTGCATTGCTGAATGCAGTCAATCCACTTAACAGCACAGCTTTGCTTCTAAAGGACCCCAGCTGGCTGCTCCTGTCTGCTGTGGCATGCTGAAAAGAAAAGTGCCATCCAGCCTTTGGTTCAGATGAAAATTCTCTCTAATGCGGAATAGCTCTACCCTGGGAGATGCCTTAAATATGGTAGCAGGGCTGCTACACCAGGGAACATGGGTTTTTTTATTTGTAATGAAAAGAACATTATTTCTATCATTTAAAAAAAAATAGTGCAGAAAGTTAACTACGGTAATGTTTTTAGAAGCTGAAAATATTAGGAACTCAAATAAAAGGCAACAGTTATGTCTTTTTTTTTTTTTTTTTTTTTTCCCCTCTTTTAAAACCCCTGGGAATTCACTTCCTGGTGTCATTGTCGTAACTCCAGACCTAAGTAAATCATCTGCATTCATGTCAGTCCCAGACAGCTTCCATAACTATTGCATGCCATTCAAACTAAATGGGCAGTTAAGCTAAAGATGGTACTGAGCAAATCAGTACAGGCAGGAATACAGCCCTTTGCAGGAGCTCCACTTTTCTTAGATCACTTCTACAAAGAGGGCACTTTGATTTTTGTTTCCATACATGGCATATGAGACTAGTGCTGGCGTTCTCATGATGCCAGTTTAAGTTTTGCCTTTCTCTAGCTGCTATAGGTGACTTGTAGGATGGATACAGGAGCTAGGACATGCAGTGCAGGCTCCAGCCCTGAAATCTAAAGGCACTTGCTCTAAGCTTACATGTGTAGGGTAATGATTACCAGAGATAGAGCATGGCTGGTCAGCCAAGTCTGATATTTCTCACATAACAGTTTCTTCTAAATGGCAAACATTTTGCAGACTTAGGTTCTGACCATTGCTTTGTCAGTAGTTGTCATCTACTTGATGACAACCTCAACAACCTGCAAGTTTAGAGCAATAGGAAGGAAAATGAGTTTTGAACTCTAGAATTATGTTAGCTTGTTTGCAAAGAAGAAGATGGAAATAAGCTCACTGTGCATACCTTAAGCACTTGGGGTTTCTGTGGGGTTTTTAGCTTCAGCAAATGAACTCATTGAAGAAAATAAGCAGTGCTTTTTCCTACTACCTGAGCTGCATCTAATTTCATCTTCCATTTTGATATTTATATCTCACTCTGTTAATACTATTGGACAAAAAGTACTTCAACCAACAAGGTTGTGTAATTTAGATAAAAATTTTCTGGGACCCTCTATCTGCTCATTCCTGATTGTGCTGGTGTCACTTCTGTGGCTGTACTGAGTAGGTAGTCTGTACTGAGTAGGTAGTCTGTACTGAGTAGGTAGTCTCTACTGAGTAGGTAGCCTTAAGATCATTCAAAAGTAAGACTTTAACTTTGGCTTAATAAAACAATAGCCTCTCAACTAATCCCATTGTTTGGCCAATCAGGGCTTAAGACCAGGCTATTTCTGTAAAGAAGCCAGCGCATTCCGGATATTACAATACAGGAGATACTGCATGGTTATGGTTACTTTTAGTGCTTGTGTTGGGAGAACAAGAAAGAGGACAAAGTGTGGTTGGAGTGGGGCTGTGAAGGGCTTCCCAGGGGAAATGTATGCTGCAAAGGGACCTGGGCTGTGTTAATGCTTGTCTTGGTGAGGACTGGGGAAGAAAACCTTAGTTGTCTCTGACTCCTCCTAGGCACAGCCGCCTTTAGGGACAGATGTATCCCTTTCCTGGCACACGTTTTCCAATTCTAGGTTTTTTTAGCAGTTTTATTTAGAGAATACTTTGAAATGTATCATCTATTCATTATTATCTTATTTAGAAGGAAATGAGCCATTCATGATTTTGAAATCACAAGCTGTAATGATTTCTCTCTCCATGAGAATTCATTAGGCTTTATTTCATCAGCTACCTAATGCACACTCTGATCTTTCTAAGCAGCAATTGCACGAGAAGAAAAACAGACTCTGAGGACATGAGGAAGAACACCCTGGATAGCAGTCTAGACAGTTCAATTCTGCAAAATCAAAAATCGGATACCAATAATTTAGGTAAATTGAAGCTGAAAGAAAGCAAAATTGCTCTGCAGACCCACGATAAATGAAAAGCCAATCTGAATATCAAATTGACCCTGCTCCAGGGGAGAATAATTTGGCATGATGTATTTGCCATCTCTGAATGTGTTGCTTACAGACAAATTAAGTGGAAAAAAAAGAATAGGAGGTGAACATAAAGTCACAAGGAAATAAGGATCTTGCTTCAAATGCAGCCCAGAGATCATTTAGGAGCTGATGTACTTCTAAGGGAAAGTAGTACTGTAAGCTGGAAGGTTTTTCTCTTTAGGAGTGTTTTCTTATGTAGAAATTATACAGCTATTGACATCAGTTTTATCACAGTAGCTCAGGGACAGCGTTAATGAACACAGGGCAAGTAGGACAAGTATGTGAGAAACAGAAAAAGCATTACTAGAGAGACTAAGGGAGTGGGTAGTAAAAGGCATATCCTGACCTCAGTGAAGTTACTGAAAATCTTGTCATGAATGTCCATGAATGTGGTTTGGTTTATTTCTCTCTCTCTTTTGTCTTTTTTTTTTTTTTTTTTTTCCTATTCTTCTATACCCAAACAGCTTTCCTCAAATGCTTGGAGTGGCAGGGCTCATCACTGAACCCACCACGCTGAAAGCCAGAATGGGAGTGGTCTCACTCACAAAGTCTTGCTGCCAGGTCTCATTAGTGAAGTAAGTGCTCTCTTTTCTCCTAATTACCCTGTGCAGACTTCCCTGCTGCTGTTCAGCTTCAGTTCGTGATCCTTTCAAGCTAAGCGTAGCTTCATAAAAAGCCAGACTGTTTTGTAAGATGTGCAGGGTAAGAAGGCACAAAATTGCTGGGTGGGTGCACCCAGCACTCATGTGGGGGCTGAATGAGAAGATGGAGTGGCAGGAACAGGAATGGGAGCTTGTACCTGTTAGCTACCACTGGGTCTCAGGGGAGTTTTGTCACCAAATTCCATTAAAATGAGAGTTTAAACCTTTAAAAGTACAGCTCAGTGGCTTGTTCTGTTAAATAAGCTAGCAAAAATTATATATTAGTTCCTGACAGAGCTACATTTGGGTGAAAACCATGCTGAATTATTTATTTTGTCATTAATGTCACACAAACCACAGTAAGGAGAATTATATGGGCTGCAAAAGTGAGCAGCATTAAATCAGATTCAAACAAATGGAATTGTTATTGTTCAATACCAGATACCAGTCCCAGGCTGCAGCTGCGTAATGCATCCAGGAGAGGGTAAGAAGTGAATGATAAATCAATGGAAAGGTTCACACCTGACTGGCAGCCTTTCAATAATGTAAAGGGTCCCTTGGCACACGGTGGGGTTATATAACACGTTAGCATTTAAGGCTGGTGGAAAGGCATACAGGGAAGTGCTGCTGAAGTTTTGTGATTGAAGCTGCAAAGCTCAAAGAGCTGGAGAGGAGCCTACCTGGAAAAAAATGGAGGAGACAGCTCTAACTGTACCTGGAAAATGATAAAATAAAGAAATCTTAATTTGGCCAGAGTAGATGTTATTGATATTTGGTAATCTCAAAAGAGGATTTTGTGCTGCACAGTGCACAGGAATCAAGGGATGGTGCTCTCTGCAATACTCAGGGCAGGTAGGTGAGCCCAAAGGAGAGGGGGGCTCAGCCCTCTCTTGTCACACAGAAGGACATCTCTGTAAGCCACCTTTTAAGAGTTTCCATAAATCAGATGCTTTGCCTATCTGTTACCACCTGTGAATGTACTATTCAGGGCATCCTGAAAGTTTACAGATATGTTCCTTTTTTCTACAAAACAGCTCCTGTTTCCCTAAACAAACATCTATGCAAATGCAAACAGATTGGCATCAAGCAGTTGGATGAATAAATTTGGAAGTTGCATCTAGCAAACTCAGTTGCAAGTTACAGTCACATTCTCTCTCTGCTTCTGCAAGTCTGTGGATCATGTATATTCTTTTTGGACATGTGTTCATGCTGTCTTGCTGTCTCTTTCTGAATTCTGAAAGGTCTGAACTTTGTATTACTGACCCCAGAAATGGATATAAATGGACCATCGATTTATAGCTGGTATGCTCAGGTATGCTCTCTGTGAGCAGAGAGATGGACACACCTTTGCCCTGATTCCTGTGAGCAGGCTTTTGTGTTATGTCTGCTAGATGATGATCAAGAATGTAGGGAAATTCTTGGTGTGGTTTTAATCCCAGTACAGGCTTGATCAAATGGAAAAGATGTAATTCTTTATATAAAGAAGCTGCCCACAGAATGTGAGACGTGAAGGTGTGGGAACCATGAAACCCATTATTGTGGCTTCATATTAAATATGGAAATTTAGATATATAGGTGGTCTGCATATATATCTCTATGTATATTTATTGACTAAAAAGTACTCTTTTTAGTACTCTTCTTTCATGGGCATATGGCCTCAACAGCAGCCACTGTTTATCAACACCCTCTGCTTATCCAAAAGCAGACAAATCAAGGTGCATCAGCTGCAGACCCTGCCCTCTCACTGGAAATGGAGACCCCATCCTTCTATACATTCAACATCAGTCTGGATGGGGCTCAACCTGATCTAGTTGGGCATGTCCCTGCTTGTGGCAGGGGAAGTTGGACTAGATGATCTCTAGAGGTAACTTCCCACCTAATGCATTCTGTGATTCTCTGAAGTGTTTCTCCACCACACTAGGAGAAACTTGGACTTGGAAGGGATAGTATTTGATTTCTGATCCAGTGGCAGATTTTTGTGGGCCATTAGGTGTGCAGCAATTTATGCAGCTATGTAAGCTGTTTGGTTTTCCATTTTGTCATCTATGAAACTGAGAGTAGTTGCTTGAAAATTATGTAGTGATGACCAATACTTTAGTTACTGTATGGTGCTGAGGTACAACTGTAATGAGGTAACAAGACTGTGAAACTTGAGGTTATTAAATTCTTTCCTACTTTAATGGTGAAAACTTATGGCAGCAGTATCAGAAATACATCTATTTTTTCTAAGAGGCTGAGGCATCATTTATTCTCCACCGAGAAACAACAGCCAGTAGAAAGAGAAAATACTAACTTTACATGTAACTTTTGTGAGGAGATGTGCCTGTCAGTTCATGAAGGTCAAGAGAGGAGGTTTTAGCCTATTGGATAGTCTGTGACAGACTGGGAGGTGTGTGTGTAAGATTTCATGGAATCATCTCTACTGTAATAGTTGGATGCAGCCTTTAAGCAGGCAGATCAATCAGAAGGGACCTCTGATGGCCAGGAATAGGCTGAATATCTTAATCGCATGCATTTTTGCAACAACAGAAAAAGCATTGGTTTGTTCATGAATGTTAATAAACAAACCCCTCACCCGATAACACTGTTTGCTTTAGTGTCTTCAGACACTCCTCTGATAGAGCTATGAAAAGCCTCTCCACCCTTCCTAGACTTTCTGCTGCTTCATCTATCACTCATCAGTCTCCTCACTCAACTCCCTTCTCCTAGTTGGATAGTATGAAGTTTGCGTTTAGTTTTGGTGCCTTCAGACCATGGGACAGAAGGTAAGCACAGCACCAGAAGTGGAGACCTGAGTCTCTTGACCTTTTCAGCAGTCCCTGCTGCTGAGAAGCAGCAGAAAATTAGAGTACCAGGAGGGTCTCTTTGCAGTTATCTGACTAGAAATTCCAAATAGTCCACCTTAACCATGAATTCAACTTAAATTGTGTCTACACTAGTAACTGCTTTCACTGGATATACTTGACTGGACTTTGTGGCTATTTATTGCCCTACTAATTTCTGTGTCACTTTGTGCATGTGTATCATAGATCACATGTGACACATCACTAGTAGTTATTTTTATGTGTTCTTCTTTCCCCCTAGATCATGGACAGACACACTGAGCAGCATGTGGCCAATATACAGCCCACAGGGACCTGTCAGAAATAATCTAGAGGATGAGGATTTGGCTACTCACCATTCTTGGTGATACCTGATGACAAGGCAAGGGGCAATGGGGGGAAGCTGAGGTATAGGAAGTTTCATTTAAACATGAGGACGAATTTTTTCCCTGTGAGGGTGACAGAACACTGAACAGGCTGCCCAGGGGAGTTGTGGAGTCTCCCTCTCTGGAGAGATTCAAAACCCACCTGGACTCATTCCTGTGTGATCTGGTATAGGTGATCCTGCTCTGGCATAGGTGATCTTTCAAGGTCCCTTCCAGCCCCTGACATTCTATGGTTCAATGAACAGCTCTCATTGAGTCATTTCTGTTGAGAAGTGCAGCAGATCCTGATTCGATTCTGCCATGTGAACCCACAAGGATACAGTTAGGTAAGGTGTGATGAAGAGCTCTACTCAATAGTGCCATCTATGTCATATTCTTATAAGCTACTTATTTGAATAAAAATTTCCCAAAGGTCATCTAAATGGTTTACTGGAAAGTTGGGTGCCTTGAAAATTCTGGAGTGTCCTTACTGCAATGGGATAAAAAGACTGGTCAAAGACATAAGGCACACGTTTGGGTCTGGTAACCTCCACAGAACTTGCGTCACCCTGCAGCTGTGGTGGACTGGCATGCAGTGAAGAGAATGGATTACAGTCCAGATTAAGGCAGTCAGGGTAACATCACTGAAGTTTCTCAAACTGGTTTGTATTTCATACCTTTGAGTCAAAGCACAGGCTCCATTTTAGCCTAAAAGAGTAGCTCCTGAAAAAAAAAATGAATATGCTGCAGTCACAGATCTCCATTAACTGTAGAAAGGAGTTTGGCTGCATTGCACTAGGTAAAGCTACTTTACATTTTGATCTTGCTCTAGCGTTGCTGCTGCTCTGAGTAATTACTTGTTATTTATACAGCACTTTCTTTTCCTGACCAACAGAAAGCTTGTTTGCCATAGCAACACCAGTGGCGATTGCTTCTCAGGTACAAAACACCTTCCAGGAGATGCACACCAGTACATAACGGGAAGTTTGGAAACTGTTGGTGTCTTAAAACAAGAAGGATCTGCTGTACAGTAAGATGTCAAAAGGAAAAATAAGGTATGTTAGGAGCTCATTGACTGATTCATTCTTGATCAACTTCAGTAATGCTTTTGTTTCCCCTGTTGGTTTTGCTTTCTTTTGTCTACGTGTGCACTTCAGAAAACAAAACAAAAGCCCAAACAAACAAACCACCCCCCTCCCAGAACAAAACAAAACAAAACTACCAAACAACAAAACATTAAATATTTTCCATAACAAGAAAAGAATACAGATGAAGAAAACAAGATGAAGGATGTTTTCAGTTGAGGTTTTGACACAGATGTTGCTAGCACTGCTAAAAACAATCGAAGGTGAGTGGGTTTGTTTCCCTCGCTGCTCTAGGAGTGTGGTGATCCAGACCAAAAAACTGCTGCTTGCTTGCCTGGGCTGTCTGCAGAATTTGCAGATAGTGACTTAGTTTCTCTCTTAACCTGAGTGTGTATGGAGGAAGGCAAGGAATATTTTGGCTGACCTCTCTCTTGTTTTTCACAGAAATGCTGCTGTTGCAAGAGTCCCAACAGGTTACTGCTTCTTGGTGTATCAGTGCACAGTGATGGGCTGAGAGGAAGGTCTAACTTCACCAGCACATCCCAGATGCATTGTCCTGGCTCAGAGTCAGCCTTGGCTGTCGAACAATATATTGTTGTGATTTACTTGTGTGCTGGTTTGAGGCTAATTGGAATATTTTAATGAAAAAAATAGATTATAGGCTGTGAAAAGGAAACAATGGTGATGTCTACTTCACTCATAGGCTTGCTGAGATGTATAAAAACAAGGACACAAACACAGATAAGAGAGAGTCTCTGTTTCTGTTGGAGTTGGTGTGATTTCTCCCTGGGCTTTTGTGGCTGTGTAACCCAACTAATCATTCTGCTTCTAACCACCCTTGTCAATTCTCCAAACTCACCTTGCACGTAAGGCAGACCCTGGGATAAGGTAGAGGGGTGGAAAGAAGGTGGAAGGGTGGTTGGGAGCCTCTCCTGGGGACTCTGATTTCTGGGAGGGCTATGATGTTTCTGTATTGCCTTTAACTTGTATACTTCTGTAAATATTCCTGTATATTGTGTATATATCTGCTTGTATATTGTACCAAGCTGTAAATAGAGCTTCAGTCCTTAACTTCCAGCTGGCTGAGTCTAGTCTGGGTCTAGTCATAGAGTGGGGGGGCAGGGAACTCCCAAACCATCACAACTTGCTGTGAGAAAACAGACCTTCTTCTGTGAAGGAAGTGGAAACTGACTATTTTTCCAGTCTTACAATTTAGTGGGCAGCTTATAAATGATAAAGGAAGGAAAGCTGTTCTAAAATGAATAAGATGCAGGTAAGCAGAAAATTACATATCACTTCATGCAATCATCCTTAGGTCTGATCATGCTCCCTTTGAGATTAGCTGAGGTTTCCTCATCATTTCTACAGATACCCTTCAATGTGCTTATCTGTTTTCCTGGCAAGCTTTGAGCAGTTCCTACGCTCCATGCAGCTGCATCACCTGGGGCAGGTTAGTGGCTGTGTGGGTGGATTTGGAACGGTGTTTTTGGTCAAAGCATGTCAGATCCAAAAGTTCTTAGTCTTGGTACCAGCTACCATGATGCTCAGAGCTCTGGACCAACCTCTAAAAATACTGATAACTAGCTGAAGCTGTAAGCAAACACAGCTCATGAGAATGACTGTCAAAACAGGCCTGATGCTTTGTTTTAAAATTTGAACCAACTGTCAGTGTTTTGACTGGATAAAGTTTTTCATATTAAATCTTATTCATATCAAATCTTCTAATTCCTTTAGGGTTAACTTGGGGGGCAGGGCGGGGAAGGAGATGATTCCCTTAAACTTTCACATGAAAAAAACAGGAGGTAGGACAGTATGACCTTTTTATAAACAAACAAAAAAAATCCAACAAACCCACCCAAACAAAAAAATCCAGCCAAAAAAGAATGAAAGAGAAAAGTTTCAATGCTTTCATGGAAAGCTTGGCCAGCAAAGCTCCAAAGCAAATCATAATCCAGTAATTGGTGACTTTCTGCACCACCAGTTCTGTTTCTTGAAGCAGTAAATTCATCTTTGCATCTCTTTTTAGAGAAAACCTCAGGGTCCTGCCTGCCTTTACTAAAGCATCAGTAACAGCAACAGGGAATGGCAATGCAATGGCATCTCCTTGGACAGAATGGGCCACAGACCTTGTGCAAGGTCTTCTGGGATGCTTTGCTACCAAAAAAAAAAAAAAAAAAAAAATTCCATTATTTCTGCCTCATTTGTTTTCAGTACATAAAGATAAGTTGGCATAAGACAGTATTTGGAAGGAGTTAGCCTGCCAGCATGAACACTCTGCAGGTAACTTTGATCTACTGAAGCAAAGCTCGGGGTAAGATTTAAGTGGAGACTGAGGAGAAAGTAGAAGCAGGTAAGCCCTGCTTAGTGGAGAACCTTCTTCACTGTGTGGTGGGTCGGTGGTGATACATTTCATTATACAGATATTGGGAGCTGTAGGAGTGTAGTCAGGGCTCAGGATAAGGTGTGAGCCTGACCTTAATCTGGAATTCATAGAGACCAGTGGTTTGGGTTAGGTCTTGCTCTTAGAGTCACAGAATGTATATGTTGGGTTTAGCTGGACCTGCGCTGGTAGAGTAGATTTAGCTGTGTTTGACATTAGGAGTATTTGAAATGGCAGAAATGAGGTTCAGAGTAATTTTTGTTGGGTTGAAGGCTGGGTGGCAATTCTGCAGCATATGTTTGGTTTTGTTGTTTTTTTTTCTTTTTGTAAAGGGCAAGACAGAGCAGCACGTGAGAAAATGTTAATAATACTTGATGTGGGTTTGGGAG
>WBNM01038336.1:0-93155 GCA_013399055.1 Ramphastos sulfuratus
TTAATAATAATAATAATTCATAAACAGATATTAATATCACAGTTGCCACTTGTGTGGCTGTACCAGCAACACGCTTAGTCCAAGCTCATAAGTGTTGGCAAGAAAAAGAGTTCATCTTGAAACATAAAAAGTTCAAACTGCTTATTTAGGAGAAAGGCAAGAGATGATACAGTGGAAAGCACTTTTTTATTGTTTCATCCTCCAGGGAAGTTACATACTGTTGAAACAGTATGTGCTGGTTTAAGGCTAATTGGAGTATTTTAATAGAGAGAATTATATTATAGGCTGTGAAAAGGAAACAGTGGTGATGTCTACTTCACTCATAGGCTTGCTGACATGGATAAAACTAAGAACATAAACATTAGATAAGACAGTTGGTGTCAGTCGGGCTCAGCATTTCGGGCTCTAGCAGCTTCTGGCTTCTCCTCTCTGCCGATTAATTTCACTAACCACTTATTCTTCTAATTCCTTCTCTGGCCGATCCTCAAACCTTGGGGTAAGGTATAGGGGTGGGGAAAAGGTGGAAGGGGGGTTGGGAGCCCCTCCTGGGGTCTCTGATTTTTGGGAGGGGTGTTTCTGTATTACCTTTACCTTGTATATTTCTGTAAATATTCCTGTATATAGTGTATATATCTGCTTGTATATTGTGCTAAGCTGTAAATACAGCTTCATCTAAACTTCCAGCCGACTGAGTTCTAGTCTGGGTCATTTTACAAAGTGTGGGGGGGGCGGGTAACTCCCAAACCGTCACAGTTGGTTTAGGATTTTCGTAAGTAATGCTTTACCAAAATATTTGTAACTAGCTTGGCTGAGGTGCACATGTTCAGATTTTGTCTAGATTTAACTTGATCTCATTGTGTGTTTTTTTTCCTAACTTTTGGTATTTGCATTTATTAAAAGAGGCATTGATTACAAATCTGACATAAATTATACATCCCAATATAAAACTGAATGGTGTAAATGCACTGTAGATGTTAAGATTTTTTTTTTGTCAGCTTCCTCGGCCAAGATAAGCAATTCAAGATAAAATTTTATTAAAAGAAATATTAAAATTGTTTCTAAAAGCAGTTTCATAACTGTCAGAGAATCTATTTCAGTGTAGTGGCTGGGAATTCATAATTTGTACATAGTAGCTGTGGTTTTGAATATGTTTTAGATATTACCAATATTTTTGATCAAACCAGCTACTGGAACATTTTACAGCCTGCTTTGGTAGGTATGTGATGCAGGTGGAAATAATTCTAGGAATTCTTATGTCAATGTTAAGTTGAACTCCTAGTGCATTCGCTTCTGTGTACACAAACTAATCTGTCTACTGAGATCCTCAAGAATTGACTTGATGGTGCAGTGCTGTGCTGTATTGTATTAAATGGAGGTTTTTTTCCTTACAGGGTGAAATTCTCTACAAAGTGCGGTGGAAAGGATATACCTCTGATGATGATACCTGGGAACCGGAGGTTCATTTGAAAGACTGCAAAGAAGTGCTGCTTGAATTCAGGAAGAAAATTTTGGACAATAAGCCCAAACTAATTAAAAAAGAGACACAGGTGTGTTTCACCTTCCAGTATCTTGTACTGAAGTTTTACTCCCTAGCTAGGCTCTGGTTTTAATGGGACTATATAAGTGATGTATGGTCATTTTAGTTTGCTTTTGACAACATAAAACAACCCCCTTTCCCTGCCTGCATGCCTATTGCCTTGTCCATGAAGCTGGGTACTGCTCAATTCACCTTCCTGCTTTGTGTAGCAGATGTGAGTTTTTGCATGTTAGCCATTACATTTTGTAAGAATACAGAAAAATTAACTGCTTGAAGGCAGAATGTGGCTTGGTGGTGTGTGGGGTGGGGCTTTTTTTGTTTGTTTGTTTTGTTTTGTTTTTTGTTTTGTTTTTTTTTTTTTTTTACTGCTCAGTCTGAAAAGAAAGCATAAGAATTTTTTTTTTTTTTTAAACTGATACCTTGCTTCTGGAAAATCTTCATGTAAATTTCACAAAATCAGGTTAATTGATATTTTTAATGAGAAATAGTTCAGATTTAGCTCCGTTCTGGAATCTGGATGTTGGATGTCTGATTGGTTCACTTCACTTGTCTGTGTATTGATTCTCATCTGACCAGTTAGTACTGTAATTAGGTAGGTGAGCTTAGAACTATTTACAAAGTTCGGAATGTGATGAGGAACAACCTGTGTTCCAAAATGGACTTCCCTCAAGCACCATCATTACTGTTTTTGTATAATTGCTACCAATGTGATACAGTTTAATAGGGAAAGAAATATTTTCTTTTTTCCCTACCTTTTAGAAACTCTCTCTAAATGATGATGTATTTGAAGCAGAATCTGACAGTGACTGGCAAAGCGAAACAAAAGACGATGTTTTACCAAAGAAGAAGAAGAAGAAGTCAAAAGATGGAGAGGATGGAAGTGCAGATGATCTGAAGAAGAAGCCAAAGTCTGCAAAACTCAAAGAAAAACCAGCAGAATGTGAAAATTCCTTGGACACTTTGGTTTTAGAGTCAAAACCAAAAAAAAGGACTTCAGAAACCAAGGAGGATTTAAAGGACCCAAAGAAGCAAAGGAAGGAAGATACTAAAGAAGTTAGGAAAAAGAAGGGAGAACTTAAGGATGTAAAAATTAAGTCTAAAGAAGATTTGAAAGAAAATAAAAAATCACGGAAGGAGAAGCCTGGAGATGTCCAGTTTGACTCAGAATCGAGTACTCTAGATGATGTCTTTTTTCAAGGTACTGAAAATGAAAATTCAGACTTAAATTGTGAAAATAAAGATGCGAAGCAAAATGAAGAGAGACTGGAACAACAAATTGCTGAAACAGATTCCATTGCTGATGGACATCTTGATGGATCAGCAAATAATGAAGATGATAGTGTGGATATTAAGGTTAAAAGAAAAAATAAAAAAATTCAAAAAGCTGAAGATTATAAAGAGGAAGAAAGAAAAGTGGACATTCAAGATGCCTATTTAGAGAAGAAAAGCATGCACAGAAAGCAGAAAGGTCAAGAAAAAGTAAAAACAGTACCAGTAGAGTTGGAGAAAGTGTCACTTGCTCCTTCACCAGTGCACAAGGGTTTGAAATCAAGTGCTGATGAAAGAGGGCGCAAGTCCACTGATTCAGCTGGAGAGGTAAGCAATGTTAAGGCATTGGGGTGGGGACCGGGGATTAAATCCAATATCTTTAAGGTTCAGATTCATCAAAAAGGATATGATTCATGATGACAAAGTTTAAAAAATAGGAAAGTAATGAACTGGATTAAGCTAAAGAAAGGCCAACTGCACATTGTGTAGGGGAGACTGAAAAATTTCAGGATTCTGAACTCTATCGAGGGAACACTTCAAGAGAGAAGGGTGTCTTTAAGTGTGAAAGTATGTGTTTCTGCTGCTTGTATACTTACTTAGAATTTACTGTTCCTCTAAAATGTGTTGCCATTTTTTGGTTTCATTCCTTCCCACCCTTCAAGAGTTGCCTCAGTTTGACTTCTTTTTTACTTGTGTAGTAAGACATTTAGTCTTTAGCAACTATCTATCCAAGACCACATAGTGAATTGCGCTTTTGAATTAAAACACACATTCTCAAAAGCCAGTCACTCAGTTATACCTTATGTGCATTAGCACCTGAGAACTGGAATGCCGAAATTGCTTTTAAACAGAAGTCTTGCGGATAATTGTGCGGTTGGTTTTTATAAATGCCTTGTTTTCTTGGTATGATTTCCTATTGATTACAAATGTTTCACCTGTTGTAAGAAATGAGCTGGGCAAATACTAGAATATTTATTTTTTTTCTTATTTAACACATTAATGTTTTAAGAAAAGCAGGATGGCAAAGGTGAAATTAAAAAAATACTGTTTCTCCATTATTTTTTATGTTTCTGAGAATATAATTTCTTTCAGATGCTTCAAACTATTCCAGTAGCAGTTTGCAGTTTGTGAGCTGGCTGCTCAGACTATTGCTGATTGTAACAGGATTGCAGCCAAAACGCCTTGATACTTTCTGGGTTATGTGCCTCTTCTTCTGAGGCCGGACTTAAAGATAAGGAACTTGATTTTGAGGTACAGAATTTCATGGCGTACTCTGAGTAGAGTTACACAAAACAGGTTTTTTTTGCAGGAGGTTAGTGGTGAAAGCTCTGGTAAACAAAGAAGAGAAATTACTATGGGTCATAGACCAGCTTCAGAAAAGTTACATAATGAACTGAAAAGATGGGGCCTTCTATTACTCTATTTTCTTGCAGTTTGAGGGTATAGCATTCATAAGAGAGACATCAGTGATGACAATCAGATAAATCTTTGGAATTCTCTTTTATTTACCAGTAGTATAAAAATCCTGTTGCCCCAAACATGAGGACACAGCAGGTAAAAATTGGTTTGATTATGGCTCTTCAGCCAGAACTCTCAGTAAGTTATCTGTATGCCTTTCTCATGGTCATGCTCCATGGAAGGTCATGCTCCAAGGTACTGAGAAAGGATGGAAGGTGTTACATTCTTTGTTACTGTTTTTTACAGTCTTGGAGGCTTAAACAGTGTTTTCTATATCCAGTTAATTACTCTCCAGAGCAGCTGTCGACTTAATATAGAGAGTGATTTTGGCAGAGAGTTCTGTAGGTGTCTTTGTCTTCACATAATTGTTGGCCCAAGCAGATGATTTTTTTCAAATAAAATTCTTGCTTGTTCCAGCTACCTGCCTTTCCTTACATAGCTCTGATTACGGAACACTCTCGCATTGGTTTATAACACAGTATTCTCTGGAGTCAGTTTGCATGCTGAACCATTCTTTCATTTCGATGTACCTCCAAAAATAAACATGCAGTGTTATGTTGTGAATCTGATCAGTATTGGAAATCTGGAAGAGAATTCAGGATTACTGGTTTTAACAGCCTCTCTGGGTAGCAAGTACATGGTATGCCTTTAAGTTACAGGTTTCCTCCTAAATACTGGGCATCTGCAGGGGTTAATGGCTATCTGTGCTACTTGTTAATTATGTCACTGCTCAAAAGCTGAGGTTTTGTGGGTGGAGATGAGGAAGACGTTTAAATGTCTCAGCTCTGCTAATATCTTGTGATAAACCAAATCTGTTTTAATTAACAGTTTTTCCTGTGACAAAGAAATGGTAGCTTAAAATTATATGCTTAGTCTGTAGTGCTTGTGGAGACTTCTTTTGGGGCAGTTTTTAAGAAAGCCGTTGCCCTTCCACATACCAGGTTAATGTTGGGGGCTGATACAAAGCCATGCCAAGGAGCCTTGTCCCACCTGCTCTGCAGTTTGGAATTTGCTGGCAGAATGAAGAGAGGGCATTACAGGAGAAAGGCAGCCTTTGGTGGAGGCAGTTGAATGCTGTTTAGGTGAATTTGATTATATATCTACATCTACCATAATTTTTTCTGTGATACTGAATATTGCGAAGCCCAGTTTTCTCTGCAGATACAGTGGGTTTGGGTGGATTTTGCTGGTTTTTTGGTTGGAGTGGTGAAAGGAGTTAATTTCCCTGTTTTATTTTCTCTACCACTTCAATTTGATCTCTGTTCACAGTCTCAGGAGAAAGAAATAAAGAAAACTGAAACAAAAGGAAAATTCCAAAAAAGAGAGACTGAAAAAGAAGAAAAGAGCAGGAAAGAACAAAATGCCCTAAAAAGTAAGAGAAAATCTGTTTAAAAGATGTCTTCTGTCTGCAAGAGTCGATGTCGTGTAGTTTTGTAACGTATCAGAAACAAGAATTTCTGCTTTTATTGTAGGTGGCAAGAGTCTGCTTTGTTAATAGATGCTTCATGAGAATGCTGTGTATCCTCACATAAGGATTTCCATATTCTTCCATGCTTCAGAAAGTTTTTATACACAAGTCAACACTTTGATCATTCCGTTTACTATTGTCAGCTATGCATGTGACAGTGGTCTTTTTTTTTTTTTTTTAGAGGACCTTGTCCAAGTGTTGGCTGTTTCCAGAAGCAGTCTGATGATAGTATGAGTACACACTTTTTCTATGTTAAGAAAGGCTAGTAGATGATAGTATGAGTACACACTTTTTCTATGTTAAGAAAGGCTAGTAGAGGTTCCCATCAGACAAACTTACTGCCCCTGGTTTTAGCCATTGTGCGTTAGATTATACAGCCCTTAAAATATCAGACCTGGATGATTTGAGACATGAAAAAAATGTCTAGGTTGTATTTCTATCCTAAATAGTATAATGGATTATTAACATTACCACTTTTGATCTCAGTAAGATTCTGGATGGTTTTATTTAGGATAAATTCCCTGGAATACTCCAGTGAGGACGAACTGAGGAAAAATAGGTAACTCCACCTTTGACAATCATAAATGGCTACAGGAGGAGCTATGATAAGGGAGCTGGGGTTGTTTAGCCTGGAGAAGAGGAGGCTCAGGGGTGACCTCCTTGCTGTCTGCAGCTACCTGAAAGGAGGTTGTAGCCAGGTGGGGGTTGGTCTTTTCTCCCAGGCAACTAGCAACAGACCAAGGGGACACAGTCTCAAGTTTTGCCAGGGGAGGTCTAGGCTGGGTATTACAAGAAGGAAGTTCTTCACAGAGAGAGTGATTTGCCATTGGAATGGGCTGCCCAGGAAGGTGGTGGAGTCACTGTCCCTGGAGGTGTTCAAGAAAAGACTGGATGAGGCACTTAGTGCCATGGTCTAGTTGATTGGATGGGGCTGGGTGATAGGTTGGACTGGATGATCTTGGAGGTCTCTTCCAACCTGGTTGACTCTATGATTAAAATTACTGCTGATAGAGGAACCTATTTTACTGGAAGTAGCACAGATGTTCACAGTGCCTAAGGAAAGTAGCAACAAACTGAGTGACTGTTGTTCGTTAAACACAGCATGTGTCCTTTGTCTGTTCATCACAGATACTAAACCATATTTTCAATGTAGTAATTTCTGCATAATTCCAAACTACATTTCTTAAAAAGGTGGTGGTACCATGTTGAAAGTCAGAACCCAGATTTGCCAGGGTAGCTGGAGGTGAATTAGCTCAATGTTTGACTTACGCTGTTAAGCTTGCTTCTACACTTCAGCAATGATTAACTTAGAGAAAGAGGACAGAGCTTTTCTACATGGACTCTGGTCACTCTCTAAAACTTTGTTATGCAATAGTCTTTAGTGGCTCAAGTAGTCAATCTTCGTAACTGTCTTGACATTCTAGGCTTTAAGAACATCAAAAGTGCATTTCAATTGTTTAATGTAGCCTCAGAAGAAAAAAGTGAAGACTTTCAGAATAACTGCAGAAGAGAAGAATCTTCGCTAGAATATAAATTCATAGAAGAATTAAAAGACAGCAAGGTGTGCAAGGAAAGAAGGAACACAAGAGATGAAACAGACACATGGACTTACGTTGCTGCAGAAGGTGATCAAGAAGTAGTGGATGTGTGTCAGATGGAGAATTTTGGTGAGCAGTAGTGGAAAAAAAAGCAGGAGAAAAGTTGAGCACTGGCTGTTTCTGCTTGCATCTCTTCTCAGTGCTCCAAATCATGTCTGCAGGAGCCTGAAATGATGCTTACTTTTGAAACTCTCTAACTTTTCAGTGTGTTTCCAGTGTGTTTCTGCTATACAGTAAGTGTTGTGCATCACTTACCAATTCAGCCTAATTTAGTACATCTAACAAGCAAACAGCTTGAAGTGAAAGGATTTTATGTCTAACACAATCGTTGTTTGGAACCATTCCACACTGACTTCCAGAGTCTGTCTGAATGAAAAATAGTAGTACGTTAAGCTGCTGATCATTGAAGCAATGGCAAGCAGTGGTTTGAAAATGTATGAGTTACTTATTACTTACTCTCTTTAATTTTTCCTTTCCATACAATCAAATACATGATAGATGGCAAGCAACAAGTCTTGAGTTTGGGTATGGACATGCAGTTAGAATGGCTGACGCTAGAAGACTTGCAGAAGCATCTCAATGGGGAAGACGCAAATCATGTGTCAACAGAACCGATATCAAGTAGTGAGTAGTTGCTGGGAGGAAGGGACATTTCTTAGCTGGCATTTCAAAGCAAAATATCCTATAAATGCATTGAATTTATTTTCTAGCTCTCTTGAGGGATGCTGTTAAAAGTGGAGATTATATGACAGTAAAGATGGCACTTTCTTCAAACGAGGAATATAATCTGGATCAAGAGGTAACTTTTTTTGCAATAGAAGTATTGGGGAGGAGGGAAGAGTACAGATTTGCATTATTTTAAAAGATTTCTGTCTCACCTTGTTAAAAAAGCACAAGGTGAGAAAAGAATTTTAGGCTGCAATATTCATTAACAGTTTTTTTTTCCAAAGGGAAAACAAAACCTGATAGAAGTAAAGCTTAATAGAACCATCTCAGTAGCTGGATTTACAGCAGATTTAACTGAATATTAAATTAATAAATTTGTCATTGTAGAAGGAATGATGATACCTGTTGGATCAAGTGGCTAAACTATGTATAAGATCTGTACATGCAAAAAAGCCCAAAATTGTTGCATTTTCTGTTTGACTGACTGGGACGTTTCACTCCATGATTTTTTTTTTTTCCTGATTTTTCTGCCAGTTCTTCATTAGCTTCATTCTTACATTCTTTGAAGGATTTATTTTCCTGTTAAATAGTACTGTAGTTCCGTTTTTGAGGATCACATCTCTGAGATCAGTGTTTTCCCTTGTGCAGTTGCATTTTGTGGCATTTTGAGATCTGTACATTATGCTAAGACTTCATAGCATAGTCAGAAAGATGATGAATGAACTAGTGAGGCAAGCAGGTGTTCTTTTGAATTGTAGCACCTGGTGGAGAATACAAGAATGAGTGAGAAGATTTGCCACTCCCAGAAGTGTCTTTATACCTACACTCTGATCAACTCCAACAGCAGTGTTCTTCCTCCAGTGGCTAGTGATTTCTTTTTCCACTGTCTTTTTGTGTTCCCCAGTCTCAAATACGTTGCTAACTTTCTTCCTGGTTTGTTCTGGTTTTCCTCTTTGCTCTGTTTCTTGGAATAAGTGTTTTGCAGATTATGGAGCTCAGAGCATGGGGCTTGTGGACAAGAGAAGTGGGAGGTGGTGGTTTGTGGGTATCTGCCATCTGTGTGAATTCTTCTCTCTTGGGGAGAAGAATCTTAGCAAAACTTGTTGATGCATTTGCAGTTTTTTTGTCTTGGCAGCTCTGATTTATCTTGGCATATTTTTTTCAAGTCAATTAAATTTTTTAATGATAGTGGTTCTTTCTTCAGGACTCCAGTGGAATGACTCTAGTAATGCTTGCTGCAGCTGGTGGGCATGATGACCTTCTCAGAGTCCTTATCAGGAAAGGAGCTAAAGTTAATGGTAGACAGAAAAACGGAACAACTGCATTGATACATGCAGCTGAAAAGGTAAAGGTTGGCTTGGTTTTTGCTGTATTTGTGGCTCTTGGCTCTCATGTGTTAAAGTGGTATGGACTTTTTTTTTGAGTGAAGCCTAAAAAGTAGCTAGCAGGATATAGCAGGGTGACCTTAACTGCATAATTTCAACAGCTATGGTTATGGTAATGTAGATAAATCACGATCACAAACTATCTTGAGAATATCATAGGGCTTCCTAGAGGGGAAATGGAGGCAAAGACTGTCTCTGAATCTGTCATGAAGAGCTGAAGTTCTTATCTTATAATTGCTTGCTGTGATCTCTGGATCCAAATTTGGGAGACTTTGAGAGCAAATCTCTGAGCAGAGCTTACTATGGAGAGTTGAGAGATGGAGGTGGTGGCAAGCTCAAGACCAATTAGAGCACTAAGTTAGAGTATGTTTCATCTCTCTGCTCTTTTCTTCAAGCTGGTTGATATTTTTTCCCATGTACAATAGATACAAGGGAAAAATGGAGCTTGATTCCATTTTGGTGATTAATGCAGACATACTGTTTTCTTCCTGAGGTGTTCACTATTGCAAGATATAGGGGGGTAAATAAGACTTGTGATGACTCCCTAATTGCCTGAGTCTGCATTGCTCTTTGTTAGCCACAGGAGAGAACAGTTTAGTTATGTCATACATCATGCTTTGGATTTTACTGATAGATTTTTAAATGCATGTCACATTTTATTCTGAAATAAAACCAGAGTATTTTCTACTTACTACTTTTAGTGGCTGGTTTTTGTGTTTGTTTTTTTTCTAAGAATTTTCTAACAACGGTAGCGATCCTTCTGGAAGCTGGAGCGTATGTGAACATGCAGCAGAGCAGTGGTGAAACTGCTTTAATGAAGGTAAATTCACTGTTTTCCCTGACACTGTTTAATAGTAAAAGTTGTTTTGCACACTAATAATTTAGAGAACCCATACTGTATTTGAAATATTAATACTACTCTAGACAGTGTTTTAATACTTTTTTTTAATGTACCATTATATCTGTGATCTAAACAATAAAAGCAGGTGCCATCAGCATATAGTGCTAACTGTGACTCCTCATAATCTTCCATTGTTTGGCTTAAAGAGATGTAGATCTGCTCTTAAAACTGAGATAATCTGGATGTCAGCAGGAAGAGGAAAAAAAATTAGAAAGCAGAATCTTTCACTTGAGTGCTGCTGTGATTGACTCCTGTCATTTCATTGAAGGCTGTAAATAAGAGTCTCCCATCCTGATACCCATTCTACACCTTTACTCCCCCATCACAAAGCAGATTCCTATTCTTTTTTGTTGACATGGCAATGGGAAAATTTTAAGACCTTTAAAACAGTTTGTGCTCTTCTTAGGTTTTTGTTTGTTTGTATAAAACAATTTCTCCCCAGTTGCCCTTCCTGATTAGCCTGCAATATTTTTATGTAGGTTGATTAAGGTACTTTGTTTGCAGAAGAGGTTATGGAAGTTTTTCTATCCAAGTCAATGTTGTATTGTTTCTCTTCTGTCCTCTGCAAAGCTTAACAAGTATAGGGAAATGCACATTTCCTGTAAAGAAAATGATAACGTGCTTGTGATTTCCACAGCCACTTCAGTCCAAGATCTCTTCATAATTTGGCTTCCTCCATGAACCTCAGTTTTGACCTCTCATTGTTTTTAAAGATTTGATGCACACCTGAGCATACTTTCTAACTGGCAGTCTCCAATATCATCTTCTGGATATTGGGTTTGCTGTCCAGATAGACTTTTCCAGTAGCTCACAAGTTTAGCCATGTGTAGATAAACATATACATGTGGTTTATCAAGTCACTCTTACTTAACCCTAGGGGTTGGATTGTACTTTTTAAAAGACAAATTTATTAAAAAAAAAAAAAAATTAAATTATGGCACTTAATTATTTTCCCAGAGGTGGTGTGTGATTTTTGGGGGGTTTGTGTTGAGACCACAAAGTGGGTTTGTTTATGGATTGAAAGCACAAGTGAAAGGTTGGAGCAGAGATAAATTTCAGAAGTTAACTTCTGAAAGGCCTCATGAAGATATAAATTTTTATCTTCTGCCTTTCCCAGTTTGTCTGAATGGCACATTTGAAAGCAAGCAACAAGAGCACGTGCTTACCTTCTTCAAAGTAAAGCTTTCTTTAGACTTTCCCGTATCTTTGTCAAATGTTTGGCTGACATACCCCAAAATTCTTGCTGCAAGTAATGTTGAACAGCCTTGGATGCTGAAGCAGTTTTTCATAGATTCATAGAATACCAGGTTGAAAGTGACATCAAGGATCATTTAGTCCAACCTTTCAGGGTAAGTCCCTGTAAAGCTGGGTTTTGAAACTGTCCGATATAGGGAAAGTTGATAGCAGTGACTGTCAAACATTGCCAAGTAACAATCTGGGACAAATTCTGTTAATTCACTGCACACTTGACGGACCATTTGAATGACTATTCCTAGAAAGAAATAACTGGAAGTGTTCCTTTAGTCATTGTTAATACTTCTGCAGACACTATTTATTCAGGTAAACAATTGCAAGAAAGTTTTACAGTTACTCAACTCCAACAGGTAATTTCAGAGAACTTTTGGGTTTGGGTTTTTTTTTTTTTTTTAATTTTTGGTGCGTGTTGCCTAGCAAACACCTCAACCTGTTTTCTGAGTCGGAACTAATTTTGGATTTTAATTAATTTCTACTTACTCCAAAGTTAGGCTCTGTTGTAACGGGGAACTACTAATTTTTGTCCTTCCTTCCATGATCTCACTTTCTGCACAGGCTTGTAAAAGAGGGAACTCTGATATAGTGCGGCTTATGATTGAAAGCGGAGCAGACTGTAACATTTTGTCAAAGCATCAAAACAGTGCCCTGCATTTTGCTAAACAGTGTAATAATGTATTGGTATATGAGCAGCTCAAGAGTCACTTGGAAACGTGAGTAAACTGCACTTTGAAGTTTGTTCTGGTGAAGTTTGCATGTCATTTTAGTTTAAATCAAAGGGAAAAGGGAGAGATTTCAGGGGAAAACAGCTGTGATACAATCAGAGAGCTAATAAATGGTGTGAAATGAAAATTAGGCAAGCTAACAATTACCAGACTTCCATACACACTGAGTAAAAAGATGAAAGGGAGGAAAAAGGAATTGCTAGAAGTGACCAGAAATGTAACAATCAGGAAAACTAAAAGTGTAGAAGCACTGGAGAGTTGAACGTAATTAGGGCATGCTAAATAAATAAATCTTGCTAAAAATAATTTTAAAAATTAGAAACAAAACAACAACATATGAGAACACCATGAAAAGTTGGAGCAGACAAGGTGCTGTCAAACCCTTAAATGCCAGCTGAGAGTGGTTAAGTGGAAATTTGTGAGTTAAGGTTTTGAAGGTAACAGCAAGCCTGCAGATGCAGATGATCTGGTATCTGCTGCTTGGTGTATTGATATTGAAACTTTGCAACTCATTCACTATTCAGTGCCTTTTCCAGTTTGTGTCCTATTTAAAATGTGCCACCTTCAGTTTCAGCTAACCTGAAAAGGGAGTTTTGGAAGATCTTGAACATGTAATTTTATCAACAAAGGTCAGCTGAAATCAAATATTGATAAATGCAAAGTGGCTGTGATAATGCAAATTATACAGAGAGTAACACAACTCTTCCCAGTTGAGGAAGCTTCTGGATTCATTACCTGGGAAAAACAGTTCACTGCTTGTCAGTCAAAAAGGAAGAGAGAGTAGTAGTAGTGGAGCTGAAAATAAAATCTGAGTCCCTGATAGTGGTGTTGGGTTGACAATTTGACTTGATGATCCAGCCTTCGTGATGTTATAATTCTTTGTCTGACTCTGCATGCCCAAAACCTTGGGACAGATTAAACAATCAAAATTTTAAATTGGAGTACAGTAACATAAGAGAATATCTCAAAGCCATGAGGCCAGCCCTGCAGGCCATCCTCTTAAATGCTTTAGTGATAGGCTTGAAACAGAGGAATATTTTTGCACAGAAAAGCTGAATTACAGATCTTGTTGCAGGATGCTGTGGTCACAAATGTATGGAATTTTACAAGATTAAGTAGATCCAAGGAGAAATGCGATTTGGCTGCAGTCTAGTTTTGGATACCTCTAAATCAGATTGCTGAGAACTAAACTGTTGTCTTTTTTTGGTACACTGTCCTAGTTTTGTCCAGTGTCTGGAAACTGGGCTGGATGGGCTTCCAGGCTTGCTTTGGCCTGGCAGTTCCTGTCACTTCTTTCCAATCAAACGCTTAAGTTTTAGATTCTGCAGATTGTATTCTCAGCTAGCTTAGAGAGGGGAAGTGTGCTTTTAATAGCTGGAAAAGCTACGAAGCTGCAAGAGTTCCTGAAGAGGGCCTTTGCCTTGCTAAAACATTTAAAACCCACTTTTGTGTGAGAACAGTTTCTGAAGAGAATTACTTAAGAACCTGCATGTTAAGGTCCTAAATACTGTTGGTTAATGTGGTCTTCTTTTTGAAGGTTAGGCTGCTCACTTAAACGCTCCATCCTCGTGCCCCAAAACACAAATCCAACCAACCGAAAAGGCAGTTTACCTATTTAGTGGTAGTGCTGCTACTTTTTCACTTCATTGTTATTAGATTTTAAGTAGAAACTGCATTTTTGCAGTAGTGTTGCCAGTGACTTTTTATTTTTACGTTGTACTGTGCTGGGCAAGTGATTGTCTTTCTGTTTAGCCACTAGATACATAATGGTATTTTTGGAGCCATAATTCTACTGAAAGCCTTCAAAATAGGTGGAGAGTTGGGGTTTTGGTTTTTTTTAATCTGTTGCAGTGCATTTGTCTTAGCTCTCTCTTTTTGAGAGATGAATTTCGCAAACAAATCACTGATAAAATGTTAACGAAGTATTGGGACCTGGGGTTCGCCTGTGCATAAGTGCTAATGATGAAGCCATTCACTCCTGAAAATCAGGAATCCAAAAATGTTATCTGGAGTCCTTTTTTTTTTTTTTTTTTTTTTTGTGTCACCTCTAAATCTGTGTCTAGTAAAGTAATCTTACTGTGTGAAGCACAGGCCTGATGTGTTTGGTCTTTTAGGCTCTCAAGAGTAGCAGAAGATACCATCAGGGACTATTTTGAAGCTCGTCTTGTCCTGCTGGAGCCGGTCTTTCCTATTGCGTGTCATCGCCTCTGTGAAGGGCCAGACTTTTCTACAGATTTTAACTATAACCCCCCACAAAACATCCCAGAAGGTAGGAGGCTGTGTTGGTGGTGGGTTGGAAAGCAGAACAGTGCATCAAACTGCCTTTGAAGCATGTTTTAGAGTCTGCTGTGCTTAAGTATTGGTTGTGTACCTTACTGGACTGCTGCTTATAGAGCACAGGGAGTAGCAATATTTTGATGCATTGTGAGTGGGGTTTGTGTGTATTATTTTGGGGTTTGTTTCTAAAGAGTTTTTTTTTTATTGCTAAATACACAGCTTCTTTATTCTCTTTATGGGTTACGTTAGCTTTGAGGGTTGCATTAACCAACTGACAGGTATTACAGGAAAGGAGCAGTTTAGCTTAGAACTAATAATTTGGAAAAATACTTAAAAAAACTCATAGTGGATCATCTTGGTTTGTAGACAGTACCTAATGCACAGGAGTCTCCGAGTACAGTCAGTGCTAACAATGGAGAATTTCCATACTACCAAAAAAACCCAAGCATCACTCAACTCTCTTTTGCCCATAGACCCCTTGAAAAAGCTAGAAATTAAGAATTCCCAGCTATCTTGGGAATTTAGTTGTTTCCAGAATCAAAAATCTCTGATGCTTTTTTTTTTAAATTCACCTTTTATCAGGGAAGTATCTTCTGATACTCGTTTTTCTTGAAATAATACATTAATGTGATTGTGAAGTGCTTCTTAAAGCAAGACTGCAAGTGGTTGCGTCTGCCCACCTTCTGGTTAAGTGTTGTAGTGTAAGTCTTGCAGTTATTGATAGGTGTCCTTCATAGAATTACAAAACTTTATGTAAAGTTTATATATTCAGATGAGACACCTCTGGGTATTAAAGCGTTGCTTATTGAATTTCAGTGCAATTCGTAAAGATCTGTAATTAACTAGGCCAACAGACAACCCAAACCACATAAATTTCCAGAACTCTTTAAGCAAAATCTAAAACTACATAAGTGAACTGTAATGAGCATTTTGCTTTCCTTTCTCATAGCCACATAAAATCTTTTCTGTTGCCAAAAAGCCTTAACATAGTGGCCCATGACAGTTAGGTTCTGTGCTGGGATCCACTGGTGTGGGAGATGGGATTGCTTTGATACTCCACTGGGACTTACATGCTAGTCTATTAATGCATTTATTAAAATGTGTTCAAAGGGTCACTGTAAGCAGTTGTAAATAATATCTCTCATTTCAAATTGATGTGACTGAAAATTGCCTTCCCTTCCAGGATCTGGAATTCTTCTCTTCATTTTCCATGCAAATTTCCTTGGAAAAGAAGTAGTTGCTCGGCTCTGTGGACCATGCAGTGTACAAGCTGTGGTTTTAAATGACAAATTCCAGCTCCCTTTATTTTTGGTAAATCTTTTTGTATAACTGATTGACTGACTCTAAAACTGCTTTATGAAGTCTTTCTGGAGCAGTCTGGGAAATCTTAGTATTTGAATTTGGAAATTTCAGTATTGTAATGAAGCATCTTTTTTATCATGATAGGGTTTCTTTAAATGAAACTTAATTCTTTTATATGGAGAGAACTACAAGCCTTGTCTGTAGGAGACTCCATAAAAATTTGACTTGGTGACATAGTGCTGGAAAACTGGCTTCTAGATGTCCCTGCCTGAGCCAGGGGATTGCACCAGATGACCTTGAGAGGTCCTCTCCACCCTCACCTCTTCTGTGACTTAGAACTGAGGGTTTGAGCAGGCAGGTGAGAATTCTGAATTCTTAGCCTCTAGAATTTTTGATCCAAGTAAGTTCTTAATATTGCCTGCCCTAATTATTTATTTATCTGTGTGTTAAATGCATCACTCTGCACAATTTTCAAGTCCTCTTGTTTTCTCTGTGGCTGCACTTGTTGGGTTTATTTGCAGTGTACACAACTTTCTTTCAAAAAAAAATGTCCAATGAGAATGTCTTGCTCTCCTAGTCCATTTGCTTCCAGCCCTGTCCTGCCATTAACTTTGTCCATTTTTCCTTTTCAGGACAGTCACTTTATTTATTCCTTCAGCCCTACTGCAGGCCTTAACAAGCTTTTTATACGGTTGGCAGAAGCTCCTGCTGCCAAGGTACAAAATGTTCTCAAAATTAAACACCCATCTTAATTGGTCATCTAAAGGCTTCTGGTCTTATGTTGCAAGTATAAAACTAATCCCAGTTCCCATCAGTTCCAGTTCCATCCTAGGACATTGACAGTACTTAGGAACACTGCCAAGGGTGTTAGTTTTATCATAATCAAATGTTTCTATGCTGCAGTCAGAACAATCCATGCAGTAGGATACAGTAAGGTACAGGGTACAGTTTACATATTTTCCCCATATACCTTGCACGGTTAATGACTAGCGGATACATGGAGTCTTAGTTATTCTTGTGCATTCAGATGTTTTCGCTTGTGTGTCTAAGAGAACCTGGAGGCATTCACAAGGATACACAGTCTGCTTTTAAATAGTCTGTGTGGTTTGTTGTATTTTCCAGGTGGGTTTTGGCAGTAGTTCCATTACGTGTTGCAAAATGAACAACAGATCCCATTCTGGTAGCACTGATTTTATCCTTGGAAGACACATAAGTAAATTTCTTAGATCTTCGGAGTGAAAACATACTCTTAAATGTTCTGTTGTACTTGTTTTTAAAGGAAAAAATTGAGGTTGTATTCAGGTGGAAGGGGGTGTGTGCCTAGTTCAGATTTAGGGATAACTGGCTGAAACACCACCGGATGCAGCAGTATTCTACCCAAGTACTTTGACATGCAGTTTGTATTTCAGTGGGGCTGCTATAAACTGATTTTGTTGCACACAGATTTTTCTTTCCCAGTCACCCACAATTGTGTGCCTTTATGATGCTGTTAACACACCAGTTACACATGAACAGCCTCTATATGAAACCTTCGTTTGCTTTTACAGGTAAAGCTGCTAATAGGAGCATACAGAGTGCAGTTGCAGTGACCTCAGAGAAGCAAGCATGTTGAGTGGATTGACGCTGTTTTGGATATACTTCTGATTCCTCTGTTTAAAGACTGACAAAGCAGTTTGGAACTTTTTGACACCACACTCTTCAGACTAAGTTTCCCTCTCTTTGTCACTTGTTGGCAGTCATGAAGGTGTGTGTTGGAGAGCAATTGAATAGACTGCACTAGTGGGACAGGGTTGGCAGCGTTGTTTACTTTGTACAGATGTAGATGTAAGTATTTGTGCCAATACAGATAATTTGTTTTTCTTTAACTTGTGGAGTCCAGACTGCATATTTCAGCTTTTCCACAATGTGGAATGGTGCATATAAGAACTATTTAAAGTAATTACAAGAAATGTCTTTTTTAATAGAAAGATCTTTTCCATTTGTAAACTAAAATTTTCTACTTACTTGTAACTGTAACATTTCTATGTAAAATGCAGAACTGTCATATTCTTGGAGCCATGGGCAGAAATGACATGTGGAAGTCCACTGCATTAGATTTAATTTTGAATTGCTGAGGGCTGGGTTCTGGTTTGGAATTGCTCCTGCTGATGTCTCCTGCTGAGAAAGCAGTGATGTGTAAAATGATTCCCTTTGAACAAACATAGGTAGGCCTGCAGGTGTGAGCAAAGACATCTGAATAGGCTCAGTTTCTGGAGGATCACAATCAGGAAAATGACTATCAGTGTTTTTAAAGCTACTTTTGTGTTAGAGAAGCAACAGACACCTTAATTTTTGATTTCTTAGTCAAGTGATATATGAAAATAGCCAACCAGACTACTTTCAGTGTGCAGGCAATGCTTCCTATAGGCAAGATACATAGAGGATTTCTGATGTTCTCAGACTGACAGACAAGACCATGTATTGTCCTTCAATTCCAAAGTTCAGTTCCTCAGTACAAAGAGCTGCTATTTTTTATTATTATTTAAGTTACCTATTTTATCAGAGGACAGCAGTACTGTAATAGTCCTGTGCTGTAAAACACAAATGTAATACTTCTGCATGAAGTACAGAATATTTTTCTTTGTAAATTAAGCAGTATCTTTAAAAATGTTAAAAAAAAAAAAAAATCCAGGTTGTGCCTTTGCAGTTCTGGTTGCCATGTGTAGTTTACATGCCACTATGTGCCTATATTATTAGCGAAACTACTCTAGATAAATTCATGTATTGAGTGCTCACCATCAATGTGGAGCAGGTGAATTCAATATCCTTCTGCAAACTGTGACTTAATACAAAAAGTTCACTTAACCAGTTAGTAATTTTTAGCTCCTGAAAGTTTAGAACCTTTGTACGCCAAATAAGTAGCAAAGCACACTATTTCAGTTTTGTGGAACGTCACAGTAAGGTATCCAAAACTAGAACAGCAACATGCCCTACAAACACTCATTTCTCTTTGGATTTTGAGTAGGTGCCTATCTTCCTGCAAACAGTATTGACAAGATATTAACGTGTCTGGGTTTGAACAGACTTGGTACCTCCAGATCTGAAATATGTTGGATACCTCATTTTGCTATGTGTGAACTGAAATGCGTGAAAAACACTAGCTGAGAATCAGGTCTGTCACTACCAGCACTTGGTACCTCTTGTAGCTCTATTTCTTTACAGTCACTGTGCATAACCTGGGAGGTAAGGAACAGGCATTCCGAGTGTTCCCTTATGTTGGAGTGACAGTTTCTGTGTATGCAGCTACCCCTCTCTTGGGTACTCCTGCATTGTGCACCTGACAGTATCAAGTGTGTGTAACAAGCTCTGCACAGCACAGAGTGGTGGTAAATGTTTGAGCTGTTCAGTCAGGGCAAAAGATTTGTGAACAAATGTCTATATAATAGAGATGCTACTTAAACTGTTGTACAGTCTAACAACGTCTAGTAATGCAGTAAGAGTTGCCATAGCAAGTAGTTTGTCAAAAGACTGATTTTGGGTATGTGTTTGGGGTTGTGTTGGGTGTTTTTCCCTTGACATCTAGGAGCGAAGGCAGAGTTCTACAGGACATAGGAATAAAATATGATTCATGATGCTTTTAAGGAAAGGATTTTGCAGCCATCTTTTCCTGTTAGTTGGTGATACAAATTCAAACCTGCTGAAAATGCATAAAAGGCATGTGAAAAGATGTTTGAAGCTGGTTTTTGTTTGATTTTATGTGGCTTTAATCCGGTTGCTAAGAAAAAGGCTTTGGTGGACAGAAGATTAAGAGAATGTAGCTACAATAAAGAATTATTCTTTAGGTACAGTGGAGAAATACCTTTTAAGTACTTTCTCAGTTTCTTCCTGCAGCTACCTTTCAACAAGCCTAAGACGCTGCACTTGCTATGAACTGCAGGGGCAACAGCTGGTTCTGAAGATACGGATTCATTATCTTCTGCTGCCACATCATCAGTACTTACGTTCCTGGTTTCTTTCACAGGTAGCCAAGGTTGGTGGCTGATGTAGCTGACCTTTATCACAGATCCTCTGTGCTTTTTAAAAAAGGTGGGTTTTGATCAGGAGACAGCACAGAATACAAATGGGAGCAGGACTGAAGCAATAGGGAAAACTAGAAGTTTAGGAAGAGTCTTAAAAAAAAAAAAACCCAAGTACAGCAGCCAGAAAGGACCAGGCAGAAGTTAGCACAGGAGACATGCAAGCATTTAAAATTTCCCTTACTTCCCTGGATGCGTCACTTCTACCTCTGTAAACCCACGAGTGAGTATCACCACACACAACTGCCCAGAGGTTCCCTGCCTCCACCTTCCCAAAACAAAAAGTGTTACCAGGAACTCTGAATAGTTCCACAGCAGGGGGAGACCAATGAAGTATCACAAGAAAGTACTGACTTGCACTGTTTTTATTAGTGGTATGATGCAACACTTTCTTCCACTGAAAATGAGACAAAACTTCCTCAGTGCTCTGCACTGCCAAGAGGAGCCTGGCTTCAGCTTCTCTACCCTCTTCCATTACACAGCTGAAGCAAGATTTATTACTCCTGACTTCCTGCTTTCCAGATTGAACAAACCCCTAGTGCCTGTCCTCATGGCTCCTGTTGCTCTAACCTCCTAACCATCTTGGTGGTCTCCACTGCACTTGTTCCCATACATGATAGCTTTCAGGAGCCTACCACTGGTCACAGCACTCCAGCTGCAGTCTCAGAAGCACTGAAGATTGCACTCCTAGCCCCTGCTCAGTTGTTCTAGCAGAGCCCAGAAGTGGACACCATCTTCACTTGTCCCTCAGTAATTTCATATCAGCTTCTGCAAAGCATCAAAACTAATTTTTTGCTATTCATTTCATAGATCTTTGTCAGGCAGCATGAAGACAGAAGCCATTTTTATCGTAACTTCTCCACCTCGGATGAGGGACAGGGAAATTTTACTGCAGCCTTTAAAAACTCCCTGTTGGTTAGCATTTCCTTCCAGTCCTCTTCAGGCTTTTGGTGGCTCATTTTCTCTTTGTAACTAATGCCTCTGCCCTCATTTAAGCTCTAACCACAATTTAATCCACACTATTGTTGTGTCTTTCAATAAAACCCACCACCACATTCACATTTCTTACCATCTATTTTAGTGCCTGAAAGTATTTTCTCATTTCATTTAAGAGTTGAGGTTTTTTTAGTCCAAAACCATCGCTCTGCTTCTGGTACACTCTAGATAAAAAGGAAGTCAGGCTTTCAGTTACCCATCAGAGCTGGTCAACCTCAACTTTACTGTGAAACACTCAACTTTGCTTATCACTGAGTTCCACCTTCTCAGCTGGAAGCTGAAGACAGTAACATCAGAAAAACTGCAACTCCTCTCTTTGTATGGGAAAAGGCATCTAAAGCCTCACAAGCAGTGCTGCATCCAGATTCTTCCAGTATGTCTTTTCCGGGCTGGGGTGTTGCTGGGGGACGCCATCGCCATGCTGGTCCCCTTCCCATCATTTCAAACAGCCCTGTTCCTTCAGGTGTTGCAGAGTAAACCTGCCTGCAAGCAGAAAGAACAGAGCTTTAAGTGAGAGCAATCAATGTATCCTCCTCCACTGTTCAGCTAGCAGCTACAGATTTAATGACCATTTTAGTAGCTGACAGCATAATACTTGTGCCTGGGAGCACAGAGAAAATAAAAAGCATGCTGAGCAATAAGAGACTGGTAACTGAGCACAGAAGAATGAATTTCATCACAAAAAATGGCCATCACTGTTCAGTGTTCTAATGAGTGACAGAACAATTATTCTCACCCTGATGGTCCTTGTAATTCCAACTTTAAGAGCAGCATTTTACATGGGATTACAGTGTAGCAGAAAGCCATCTTCAGTTCTGAAGGTGTACAGCCACCAGTGGTTTTCATCAAAGCCTAAGTCAATGGAGAACATTTTCAGGAAAAGGAATGTGATTCAGGCTGAGAAACTTAAGTGCTCATTTTTTGAAAACATACTTTTGCAATCAAACGACAGCAAACAAGACTCAAACATCAAAAATATAGAGCAGTGCTTTAGCAGATGGAGTTGGATAAAGAGTTGCAAAATACTAACCCTCTCCCAGATAACCCTTCCAAGAGATTACCTGGAATTCACTGCTCTTTAGGAACCCCAGCAGCAGGCAGCCCGTCACAACATTTTCACTATAAACTAAGTTGGAGCTCAGTGCAACACAACTGTGTGTTTCAGAACTGAATGAAAGGCAGTGACAATGACACACTGAGGCCAGCTCTCATCTCTGTGAATGCTGCTCAGCAACAAGGAAGCTCAAGCAGAGCAGGTGTAACCTTTTTCATGTGACTGTTCTGGCTCACTCTCCTAGTCTTTTGTGACTTTTTCACTGTCTGCTATTGCATAGCCTGCCCCAAAGTGACTGCACTCCCTTTATCTCATCTTCCCTCAATTTTTAACACAACTTAATTAGGCCATTAGGGTTTAATCAGTCAGGCTCACACTGCAACCTGAAGTGCACCCACACATGAATAACAGGCAAAGAGAAAGGAAGGATTTTATCACTACTGAGACAAGGAGTCATTTAACCGCCAGTCAAAAATCCACTTTTATGTCCAAGGAGCCTTGGCCATCCAAGGCCATCTTCTCTTCACAGGAAATTGAGGACAGAAATACTCTGTGAAACACCAAGCTTGGAGGCTTCCAAGTGGCCCTTTGGCACATATGGTAGAAAATGGAACATGAGAGGTTCCCTGTGAACAACAGAAAACTTCCTATGAAGGTAACCAATCACTGATAAAGGCTGCCATCTCTATTCCTCTGAGGCAAAACCCAAGTGGGCATAGAGAAAGCAGAATGTCTTGGACAGACATTCTACTTTGAACAGGGAGCTGGATTATACCATCCCCACAGCACCCTTCCACCTCTGATACGGAATTCTGTGAAAAGTCTTCCTGTTTCAGGTGCCAAGGCAGGATGGGAGTTAGCACTGCTGGGCTACACAGCGAAGTCATTCGCAGTAGCAAGGGTAACTACCAGACTGCCTGGGATGCAGCATGTTACTGCGAAGTCATTCGCAGTAGCAAGGGTAACTACCAGACTGCCTGGGATGCAGCATGTTACTGGGGTGACCTGAATACTCAGGAGGGGAGCAAGGCTTCAACTCTTCATCTGAAGCTTGGAACAGAAAATTTTTTCTTCAGACAAATTCTTCACAAACCAGTTCTGCCTAAGTCAAAGACACAATAAGGCATAGCTGGTATGAGAGTAAAAGGTAGAAGAGTATAATAGGATTTTGCCTGTCTTGGATAGAAGTTTTGAACTATTTCAAGCCTTAGGAATAGAAGACCACATAAGCAACTTTTCAGTACAGTTGTAACTCAGGAGTACAGTTTAAGATGTATTACTGCACAAAGCTTTTCTCTTCTCATGCTGCCCTTCCCAAGCTTTACAGAATGGCAAAAGACCATGCCATAACCAGAAACTATAATGTTCATCATACAGCCTGGATTCCAAGAGCAATGTATCAACAACATCCAGTGTTTATACCTCCCATGCAACTCTGAATACTGCTTGCATCCCACATTTTACTGATTTCTACTGATTCAGGAATCAGTAAAAGGACCTCTCAATTGCAATAAATCATACATGCTATTGCAGAATCAGAGAATGGCTTGGGCTGGAAGAGACTTTTGAAGCTTGCCTAGTCCATGTCACTGATGTCTCAATCTATCTGATATATCGAGTTCTCCATTTACTGTTAACACAGCTATAGAGACAGCTTCAAGAACTTGCCCAGATTCCTTTTGCTTTATCGGAACTCGCACAGCTTAGTCAAATACTAATGTTTAAAATTATTTTTACTTTATAAAGGCAACTACTACTTTGGAATTTCAGAATTACCAGAACTACTGAACTGAGATACATAAATCTTTCTTTAAACTCTGGCATGTCAGTCCCACAGGGACACTTTCAGAACCCAGCCAGATGTCACTGTGCAAACTGATCTGTGTCAGCCTTCCATACCAAAGGCTCCTGCCTAACCCTAAAGACTGTTCATAACCAGAAACTACAGTATCCATTATACAATCTGGATTCTGAGAGTGATGTATCCATAACATCCAGTAGCTCAAACATAGCATCATATTAATGTAGTTTTTGGATGCGAAACACATTTTGGGCAGCCAGATGCTGAGCTGTCTGCAAAAGGTTGTGTATATATACTTCTGAGTCCTTTAAAAGGATATTAACACATAGCAGGGATTATGCAAGGAATTACAATATCTGGAAGCAAGTAGTAATTGAAATGTAGAGGCAGAATTATTCTACATCAAACCACAAATGTGAACAAAAAGACAGCTCCTAATTTTGGTAATTGTCAAATAAAGCCAAGTGTCCCAATACATACCTTGTACTAAAACATGTTTCAGGATTCCCTTTTGTATGCATAAGGAAGCCACTCTTCATCTGCATTTTAATACTGCAATAGTAATCTAAAAAAACCAAAGAGACAGTAAGTAATGGTGACACTTGAAATTAATTAGAAAATACAGTAGCTTCTTTTTTGAAATACCCATCACATGGAGAAATAAGCCATAAAAAAACTTCATCTTACATGAAAAAAAAAGAGACACTACAGCATTTATTCTCTACCCATTCTTGGCACTTAACTGTTACTATACAGATTTCTCTAAGATTTTAAATTTAATTTTACTACTTCAGCAGTTAAACAGCTGTTAGGAGAACATTAACAAGTTCCCAGGTTTTCATACTTCTGCTTGGAGTAGATTAAGTGCAGGTCTGCTCCAAAGAGCCCAAAGTTATTTCTCTTCAGAGGGTTTCTAAAACACACAAACAACACTGTCACCTTCTATGCCTGCCACTGCATGTGGTTGAAGTGACATTTCATCCTTCTCACATTATTGCCACTACAATAATTAGGAATGGTTATTAATGAAACTTGAGAACCAACTGTTCTCACTGTAACTGTACTGGGGGTATGGAAGCACAAACACAGCTTCCTCCTTGTTCTGCAGCCTGCTGTGATATAGACATTTAACAGATGTCTACAAGGGGCAAAGCTACATATGAAAATAATACAGATGAAGTGCAGTAAAATGTTGTCCTACTTTGTAACAACACCTCAAGACAGAACTGTCTACAAGTTCCCTTGAAATACATTTTGAACTAAAGCATTAGAAAATTTATGCAAACTTTTAAAGCTTTTACCATCTTAAAACTTCTGCAATAGATCTGCTTATATCTTGCAGTAAGTGCAACTGGAAGAACACATGGCAGGTCAGAGTATAATTTTATTCCTATACACGATAAATTTATTGTAATTATTTTTCCAAGGGACTAAATAACTGAAAGTGTTACCCAGGTATCCATCGTGAGCTGTGTGTGTCTCCATCCATACTCCACATGCAAAGTAATTATCCAGTGCTTAAAATTCAAAACAGCTCTCACCCATATGCACATATTCCTTCCTCCTGCATCCCCACTTTAAATCACCTCCATTGATTTTAAGCAGCACTTGAGCACTGCACCATTTGATAGGTTTAGCAATCTGTTACTCAGGCTGGGGAAGCAGACACAGAAACGTTAAAGCCAAAGAGCCCTAAAGAAACGTGTGTAGGGAGGAAGACTGGAAAGCCCCAACTACACCAGCACAAGGATCTATGCTCTCAGAGAACAGCTTCTTAAAACAATATACCAACATCCTGAAGTCCTGTTTGATCATCAGAAAAACTATGCACACCCTGCAGAGTGTTCATTACAGAAAGAATTACTTTGGAAAACCACACAGGTTGCATGTTTCAGACTCACTTCAGGAACACCCCAAAAAGCAACTTGGAAGTGACACACGTCCAAATTACAACACACAACCACACACATTTACAAAAGGTAACATTTACCTTTTCAGATAGGTCTGGGGAAATGCTGAGGCTAGCAGCTCAGAATAAATGAGAGTTCAAAGTTGGCACAATTTAATGCCCAAGTCCTATTAAAAGTGCTGTTAATTCATCAGTTCTCCCATTTACTTCCTTCTCATCTTTCCTCCCCCATGGTACAGCTCACTACAGATCAGATTTCAAAAGCTCTGTTATCTCTTCCATAACACACGTTTAACAAGTGCATACTTTCCTCCTGCAGCAGGTATGACAGAGTCAGTTCATTAGCCCTCTGTAACTAGAGCTATCATTTTAAAAAGTGGTAGTAAGATAATAATTTAGCAGGTCAAATGCAATAATGGCCACAGCACTGATTGTCAGCTGCAGGGGCCAGGCTGCAATTGTCACCTGTACAGATATCCATGTCCTGGGACATTGCCTCCACATAGTGAAACTAATTGAGTTACTGCTTAAGATGATTCTGCAGCCACAATTACAAACAGTACATCTTTCATGTTATAATTTAAGAAAAAAAACACATCATTAGGCTTTTCTTTCATCTTTTGCTACCTACAACAAAGCAAGGCTAAGACTGACAAAGGCCTAAGGCAGACTCTCCAGTTCCTGTAACAGCCAGTGTGTTATTACCTTCTCTATCTTGATCACTGAGATTTACTTTTGAAAAAGCAGTGAGTCAGATTCCTGGCAGCTTGTACCTACTAGTGACAAAATTCTATCTAGATAAATCTGCTGGGTTATGGGTGTTGTGTTGGGTTTTGAGGTGGTTGGTTGGGCTTTCTGTATTGTTTCTGGTTTGGGGTTGCTGGGGAATTTTTTGTTGAGTTTGGTTGGTTGTTTTTGTTGTTTTGACTTTGTTTTGTTGTTGGTTGCTTGTGGGTGGTTTGGTTTTTTTAATTATTATTTTGCCTGGTTTGTTTTTTGAAAACGTTTCTACCTCTGCACTACTGATTCAGAATTCTCTCTACAAGAAACTAAACCCATTTCAACTTCTCTACCCTATGTAAACCCTGTTTAAAAACAATTACTGTTACATGTGAATGTATTATAGTAGGTAGTGCTAAAAAAATGGATTTGCAAGAGTGAGCAGGAACACAAAGTTATTCCAAAGTAGCAGACTCGTTTCTATCTTCACTCCTATGATGACACTTTAAAAATCAAAGCATTCATGTCTACTCTGAAGAGAGTAAATGTGCCACATATGAACTGGGCAATACTGTGCACAGGTTTTGCCACTATCAAGGAAAACTGGAAACTACTCCTCAGTGCAGCCTACTTCAAGTAACACATACTCAGGGTTAACATACCCACTGCTGTCTTTCCCATATGGAACTGGTACACGAGACAAGCTACAAACTCCCCCAGCAGTGTACCAGGCAAAACAGTAACCATGACAGTCTACAACACTGAAGGACATTTTACATTTACCTTGCACACTGATTCTATGCAGCTCTGACAGAACAGGTCACTTTATTTTTTTTTCCAGTAGGATTTTTGGTGACTGGTGTAACAAAGAGCTTCCCCCCCTTTATTTCCCGTCATTTCCCCCTTTATGTCTACTTCAAAAATTACCTAGCAAGACTGAACAGCAGCATGGGTAAATTTTGATTTCCACCCAAGTGGACCATACGACATTTTGCACCAGCAGGAATAGGTTTCACTTTGAGAGTAGCAGAGACACTATCCATCAGACAGAAAGGAAGAACTCCAGTGCTGAGCTGTTCTCAGGAAAACACAATCCCCTGTGGCAAATTTTGGGGTTTCCAAAGGGAACCCAAGATGATCCGTAGAGCTGTGTTCACGTTTGCATTTGTTCAGGTTTACCTAGCAAAAGGTAACAGATAACAATGTTGGCTGCTGACACATTAACAGAAGATACAGTGCTAAACATTTTAAAATGGGTCAAGCAATCTTTTATTCCCCATTATGCATAGTCTTGACTCACGTCTGGCCAACTCTGTTCCCCTTAATCATCAGTAGCCCTGCTGAGCACAAAAAGCAGGCATTTGCAATAATAAAACCAAACAATTGTCACCCGGGCATCATTACATGGCTGCCAGTGATTAAAGGAGACAACCTGCCACATAAACTTTCCCAATCTTGCACTACATAAATTCCCACCTTAAGAGCACATACTCACAGACAGTGAAGTAATTGTTTTAGGAAAATTAAGTTCCTAGAAACAATAAGGTCAAACACTACTTGAAGTGAGACAGCAAAACATTGTTTCCTTGGCAAGACTACTAAAAACATTCTACATATAATTCACAATTTTCAATTTATAAGGTACCGGGTGTCCGTAGTTAGCATCTTGCACAGAATGAGGAATATGAATGTAGCAATATTCCCCCTCTAGAATCAGGTTCCAAACAAAAGACATGACCGCAGTTACTACTGGCTAGGCAATAAACCTGTAACAGTGATAATACTACAATCAAGGGACATTTATCTTTCAGGTTTGCCTGGATTGCAAAACTTGACTCAGCAGAAGTTAAACTCTCTTTCCAGTATCTGGGGAGTGATAAGCATGTCTGAAAATATTTAATGAGAAAGGACAAAGACTTTACCTGTGCAACTTAAGCAAGGTCTGAATTTGCAGACACTTAAATTGTTAATAAAAAATGTTAATTTGCAACTCATTATGTTCCTAGATGCAAGACCACTAATTTAATACAGAAGGATGATAGATTTTTTTTTGTTTGTTTAAAAAAAAAGATTCCCTCAATTTCAAGGAAGTTTGGATTTGATCAGCAAAATGGAATGAATTCTTTAGAAGCCTGAGTGATATTAAGAAGTTATTGCACAGTATAAGTAGTGTTTTTATGTACTTTACATCTATTTTTGCCTAATACTGACCTGTAAAACTGTAGTCAAAGCCATTAGACTACTACTATATGAAGCATCAGCTCAATGTTATATTTTTTAATGTAGCTCCTTCCTCCCTATTGCTCACTAACATTCCCATGTTGAGGAATCTGCAGCACCAGAATAGCTGGCTAATCTGGCTGATTTTCATGTCTATATTGTCATTAATGCAGCAGCAGCATCTTCATTATTTATTTAGATTTCTACTTCTGATGATTGTGTTCCTGCCAAGCAGCTTGCAAAAACACCTGGCAGTATCATTTCCCCCACTCAGAACTCACATGCTGTGTTACGTAGATGTGAAGTTCCTGAGCGTTTTGTGGCACGTTACCCTATCATAAACGAGTACAAAATTGTTAAGGAGCAAGGGATTAACCTTTAACTCATCATTTCTTTCACCTAGAAATGATGACGTATAAATGTGACTTCACCAATTACCAAAGCAAGCTTAAGAAACTTGACAGATCAAAAGCATCTGAAACCAGTGCATCACACAGCATTAGAAGTTACGGTGGAATTCCCTGAGCTTGTTTTATGTCAGGTTCTAGAAATCAAGTAAATTCCTATCACAAAGAATTATGGCTTGCTTACATATAGAGTTTGAAGCAAATTTAATCTGCTGTAAACAAGATATTGTTAAACCAGCACAGCTAGTATGAGTTCAGTACTATCAGTATTGCTCTACTGTAACAGAAGGGTCAGGATATCATTGCACTACACACTGTGCAAACGAGTTTACAATTATGTAATCTAAAACAAGAGAGCTACTAAGAAAACTGCAGACATTTAAATAAGCATATAACCATATCCATTTAAAAGAACACTGTTTCGAAGGAGCAAAAACACATATAGGCAAAGCCTTACAGTTTTCTGTAGTCATGAAATAAAAATCAGCATTAAAAAATGTATTCTAGAATACTTCTATATAGTGGAGATGATGACCCCACTAGTTTAAGGCTATTTTAGACACTCCAAAAACTATGGGAATAATCTCACTTCAAGATAAACTTCTCATGTTGTATATAATCCAGCTTTCCCCAATGAAAAAAGGCAGCGTTCCTAAGGAACCGTGAAACTCACTGATACACAGTGCCTTTACTTCTGAAGTGTCAGCTATGCTACTTTATGCAACTTCACACAACACTCCCCGTTCCCTCCTGTAGGGTTCCTTACCTGTCGTTTTTGCAGCAGGTGCCAAGCTAGGCCCGTGTCCTAACCTCCTCTTCCAAAACAATGACAGCAGAATTGATTATCTTTGTAGGGCTAAAAAAATCTGATGCTGGGGGAAAGGGCAGGGCAAGCTGTGGTCACATGGTCCTTCTAAAGAGCAACAACTCAAGATTCACTGAAAAAGCTTTCAAGTTCTGCATGCTCCATTTGAAAATGTAAAATTAAGTATTGCACCCATCTACGTTGAAATGAAACCTAGCAAAGAAGCAATCCAATACCTAAGCAAATAATAGGATTTTAATGTTAGTTCATATAAAGTTTATTGAAGTCAAAAGCTTTATTTAGACGACAATGACAAAAAGATTCAAGTTGGAAGGGACCTCTAGAGATCATCTTGTCCAATCCCTCAGTTGAAGCAGGGCCACCTAACATCAATACCCAAGACCACGTCCAGATGGCTTTTGGTATCTCCAAGGATAGAGAGGACACAACCTGCCTGGACAACCTGTGATCATTCACCCTCACATTAAAAAGTAATTTCCTGATGTTCAGACAGAGCCTTCTGTGTTTCAGTTTGTACCCATTACCTCTGGTCTTGTCAAAAGATTTAGTAATTCGTTGTGCAATTTATTTCCTTGCTGTGCTAATTATGCTGGACGACAACTGTTATCTCTGTTTATTTCATGACAAATGCAGACCAACTTCTTCTCTAGATTCCACCATAAACATCCCCCCCTCAATATTTCACAGAAAAATGTGTGAGATCTGTGAATTAGATTTTAAGTACACAGTAACAAAAACAACAGAACAGCATTAACAAAATTGGAGGGTATCCTGCAAAGGCTCTATTTGCTCTATTCACAGGTTGGTCTACTGACATAAAGACTTACCTGATTCCAAAATAACAAACCACAAAGCGATGCTGAATCATTTCTCAAGTAAACTTGTGTTTTGTAGAGATGAAGGCATTTACAGATCTGTTTCAATGAGATATAAATAGTCCTTGCAACAAATCGAGCCTGCAATTGCCCAGTCTAAGCAGATTACTATTCATATCTGGGCTAAAAGTTGCGACATCAGCAAGGAACCTGTGAAAATTTGTAAGGCAGAACATGCAGTGAAGTCAACCACACCGAAGAGCAGAGATTCCCTACTTGATAAAGCTGTATAAGCTTCATTGTCTTACAAGATGCAACTCAAACCTGGCTTTTTGTCCTTGCACAACTGGACATACTCCTGATGCTACACTAAGAAATCTCACTCAGCTTCTACTACCATTTTACTTTCCTTGTTTTAGTAGAAGCATCTAATAACTAATAATCTAATAATAAAGCTAATGTTCTTATCTCTGTGAAACAGCTTTCTAAGTGATTATCAAACATTTTTAAAAGTATTAAGCCTCATCTCTCATATATGTAAAGTTAAGTAAGCACCTGCTAACATGTAATGAAAAGGACTGAAAAGCAGGATATTAGGAAGAAGTCTGAATTTGAGTAACAGGTTTAACTATCGGGTATCTCAGTGTGTTAAGAATGTAATTTAAACTACTGCTTTCACAGTCTATTCCCTTTAAGGCACTCCAGCTGGCTACAACTTTCTTCACTTGAGAACAAAGTACAAAAGCCTTAATAATGAACCATACTTGCAGGTGACTAAGCTGAGACTACACATTAAGAAACAGGGAATGTCCTTGGGTTATCATCTTAGATACAAAGTTGGCATAATTTTCAAGAGTACAGTATTTCGAATCGAAGAGACTGTTAGCACTACTTTTCACCATCACAGTTTGCTCAGATTCCAAGATGCAAGCTCATACTAGAATTCTCACATTAACAATATGTATTTAAATATTAGTTGTAATTTTTTCAGGCAACAAATTTGTAAGTATCCCCACATGGAAAACTGGTTACGAACACAGACTAAAACATAAAAAGTTCTTAGTCCAGTTACCTGTTTGTGACTTTTGATGTAAGCCAGGTAAAAACATCCATTCTGGCACTACAAACATTATTTGCTATATCTAGAAAAAGAAACTCCACATAAGCAGCAGCTTCTCCAAAGTCCACATTTCAAACTGAAGTTCTAACTGATGCATCAGCTTCTTTGATAAGTTAACAGACATTTCCATTATTAGAGACACACACACACTACTTTTTACAGACCATCTTCGAAGAGCTTGGTTTGTTCTCCTATTCTGCTTACCGTCACTCTTATCCCCCAACTTTTATTCCCACCATCTTCAACAACCTATTTCAGTTAGCTTTCATTCTGAGCTCTGAAAAAATCCCACGTTTTATTGCAGAGTATGCTCTGACAGGATGTACTTACACAAGCCTTGAGTGATTCTAATTTACACCACACTGTGTAAACTAAACATTAAAATAGTTTAAAGGTCTCTGCATCTGGAGATAGAACCAGGTCTTCACATCTTTATTACGAAATTGAAGCGAGGCTGAAATAATCATTCAACTTAATTTTCTGTAACATGCCTCGAGTTTATCAAAGGAATTTGTTATTGACAGTATGAGTTAGCATTTTTTCAAAGTTTGTATACTCCAGAGGCTGCTCAGATCAACACCTTGGAGAATACTGTGTTTTTAATTCATGAAAAGTAGCACCTGAAGGTGCACTGTGGTGACTGAAAAGGTGTAAACCAAGACAGCTCTAGATGCTGGCTTAAGTGCTCCATGACCATACCACTTCCAAACACCAGCTGCAGCAGCTGCCACTGTCCAACCAAAGTTTGCTAAGCAGGAGAAATGAAGACTTGGAAAAGCACCTTTGTAGCCGAAAGAACTTCATGAACTGAGGCAGTAAAACGGCTGCTAAAACAACCAAAGGCACTACCATACTCCAAGTCTTGGGAAGGCTGTGACACTCATATAGCTGTACACATACCCAGTCACCAGACAAGCTACCTCTGGTGCCTACTGTTCAGCTACTCAGATCTAATACCACGGCAAGATAATTATATTCTTGTAAACTTAAATCCTGACAGTTCTATTCTTGTTTGTCACAGCCAAGGCAAAGATTACTTCTTCCCGCAGTTTAGCGGGGTATTTAGGCAGCATTATTTTTTTATCAGGAGCTCTTTAAACTCATAACAGAAGTCCTCCATTGGAAGCATTAATACGTAGTTATATGTATCTGAAGTTTAGTTCTTTTCCAGTACAGTTTTGTGTAGTACATCTAGCCTCTCCCTGCATGTCCTGAATGAAGTTACACTTTTGTTCCTTAAAGGCTATGCCAACAAAAAATAAGAGAAAATACAGCCACTCCCCCAATAACATCACTCTTCTCCATATCTTAATGAAACACAGGCTTTCAGACTTCATTTGTCCATTAAAGCATGTATTTTATTTGCATGTTTACATTGAACTAGTTTTCTAAACAACATTTAAGAATTTTAGATGAAGGTTGTATTTGGGGGGAGTTTTAATTCAATAATAGCTTTCAAATCTTTAGAAGAAAATCTGGAAGATCAGGTCAAACCACATCTCCATGCTTTTCTACATTACTATCTCCCTCATCTGTAAATCAATGAAGAGTACTTACCTACTTTTCAGTAATAGTATTCCTACACATCTATGAATCAAGAAAAGGTACTTTTTTCTTCCCATTAAGTTCTCACGTATTATTTCAATTATTGTGTGTTGATTCACATGCAAGAGAAACATTAATCTAGGACAAAGTTGTTCTTTCACTTCCCCTCAGGAAGAGCCAATAATCCATTTTAACGGCATAACAGGTTAAGAATACATACACAATATTCACATGCTAACAAGACACGCATGGAGATATACGTAGCGACTTGCCAAATCATATAAACTATTTTCACTACACATCTGACACCTGATTCTTTTCCCAAACTTATTTCCATCAAGTTTACTATTACAACCCCCAAATAAAGTTTTCCACAGCTTGTATCTTTCACATCATGAGGAAAAATTAAAGCCTTTTATAATGTAAGAAAACCTAGAATATGGAATAGGGAAAAAATCCTAAATGGAATTGGTAAGGATACCCAGTGCAGGCCAGTGTCAGTCTTCAAAGCTGAAGGATTTGACCCAATCCTACAGGCAGCATGTCAAGTTACATCCTCACATCACTTCTAAAGCTTTGCAAAATCTTGCAGAATTTTCAGCCTAATAATAATGGAAGGTTAGGGTTGAGTCATGATGTTCTCAACATCAAAGCAGGGAAGGACTTAGAGCTCAAATACTTTATAAATATGCAAGACCTCTAAGTAAAGCAGTTTCCCCATCTTGCTTAAAGATACATCTTTCAGCTCCCTTGACTATGGACTGTTTTGAAAATAACACATTAGAACAGTTCTGGGAAAAGTGTTTTGTTTTGTTTTTTAACAGTAACACAAAGAAGATTCTACATTACCAGTTTTCTCATGGGAGGTCTTGCGAATAAAGCAACATATAATAATCCCTTACTCTCCCTAAAAATACCTAGATCAATACTTTCAAGCCTGGAGCACCTCTGTGACTACTACAGCAACATAGCAGAAATGCAAATGTAGATTCTGGGCACAGTTTTAAAATATCTATTTACTTCCCCAAAACATCACACCTGGGAAATTCAGGTTTGTGATTAACTGGAAGAAGAAAAACATAAAATAATTAAAAGTTAGTAAGAATAATGTTCAACATCAGTTTTTATCCAACTAGACTTAGAGACATACGTTATCATCAGTCTTGGATAACCACCATCACTTGTAGTATGAAAAATCAGAAGTACAATAATTCATGTCACCACCTCCAGTAAAGTACACGCATCTAACCTAAATTTTATTTTTAAGATACTATCAAAGAATTAATGCTTACAACTCAGTAAGACAAAGAGTATTTCTTTTCACGTCTTGACAACAAACAGCCTGGCACAACAGCCCCAATTTAAAGAGTAAGAGAGGCATACTCTAACTTAGTGCAGCTCAACACAAAGGCAGGATTTCTCCATGTATGTGTACTTTCCCTCACCACTCACAGAGCTGGTTTACTTTCACACAATTTTTAGAATTTCACTTAAAGAAAAAAGTGAAACTCAAAATTATTTTTTGCTTGTTTTTTATAAATGTTTGATACGATTCAAGGAGTTACAGTACTATTCAAAGGAAATGTAATTTCTTATTGATCTACTGTCTTGTACACATGCCTGTGATAAAAAACAGATTTTTCCAAGCTTAGTTTCCGTGGATGTTTATCCTTCATATTGAAGTGGGCTGTAAGCAGGGAAAATGCTGGATGTAGTCATGCATGAAAGTACACCAAGTGATTTTATTCTCCTGAGCCAGCTGTCAGCAAGACCTCTGTTTACTTCCCAAATAAACACGACTCACCACTTTTCCCCCATATGCAATAGAAAAAGTCTATTTCGCACAAAACATGCAGAGTGAAAACAAAACAGAACAAGCTTAGCCATGAAAAACCACCACCACCACACTTCCACCCCAAGTTAAATAGTAGTAAACAAATGCTTTAGTACCCTCCTTCTAGAGACATTTGCATTCAGCAGTGTGAATAAAGTATGAAACTGTACACAATGGTGATGCAAGAATGATGCTGAACATGCATTATGTGGTATTACAAAGGTTACACAAAATACAACATGGCAACAATAAACTGGCACACATACCAAAATGGTTCTGAAAGCACAGCCATTCCAACTGCCAAGCTGACATAGTTCTCACTTTTAAATCCACAATACAACGTATCACAATTATATCATACATTTTCTTTCCAAACTTCAAACTTTCCATTGAAATGTAGTAATTGCATTCTTCACACACTAAGATAAACACTTTATTTGCCTTATTCAGCACAGCTCTGGTTCTGAAAATATCTGATGTGGAACAACTACAACAGTGGGAATTCTAGAAGCATAAACTCAAAGAACTACTGTTTCATTATTAAAAGCTTTTCCTTCTGGAAAAGGCTTTAATTTGAAGTTGATTAAAATAGGAACTGCAGCTTACCTTTCACATGCTCTGTCCCTTAAAAGTGGAACATAATATATGCAACAACACAGTGGTATTGTACCAAAGAACGAAGAACAGACGGCATTTCAAAAGATGGTATTTCCCCTCTTTACAAATTCAGTGTATGTATTTTCTTCCAAGAAAAAAGAACATGCAAATACTCTTGCTTCTCTAAAGCAACTGTGCATATCACCTTTCCTGGAGAAATCATGAAGAACACTATTTTCCATATTTTACTGGCTTGCATGTAACCTTCGTGGCAACTGCAGAAAGTGAACAGACAGATCAAGCTCACACATAATTAGGCTCAGTATTTTAGTTTACCATTTTTTTCCTCATTACTTCATATACTTCCCCTCTTGCAGAAACTGTCACGAAGAATGTAAAACGTAAGTGTGGTATTCAGAGATCTACAACCCTCAATGTATTTCTTACCTACTTGTTCTAAGCTATGTATTTCTTGGAAGTACTAGAAAGTCACCCAAACTCATTCAATGAGAACTTCTATAAAACTACCTTCTCTATATGGCATGCAGATACAGCACAAACTACCTCTGTCCACACAGTTTCGCTCCAGAGTGCATTCCTCGCTGTTCTTTCCTTCCACATAGAAATGAGCAGAAGCGATAAATTTCATCGAATTTCTTCTACCCTGCTCACTGCATGGGCACAGAGGTGCAAGGTGAGGCACAAAGCAGGACCAAAGGAGGGCAAAGGGCTTATCCGCACCAATGCATGTAGTGAATTATTAAATATGCATACAGAGGTTTCAAACTTCCCATTAGCATACAAGCAAGCAGCTTGAAAGACCACATCCAGATGATACTGGAAATACTATAGTACTACAATAGCTGGTTTACACAGAGTTTATTTCCTGCAATTTTACACTAAAAATATTTAAAGCTTAATGAAAGTACTGCAGAATAAATTCTTTCAAATCAAATAATGAAGAGTACTGAAACTTTTTTTTAAAATAAACAATAAAACACCCAGAAAGATCAAGAGCAAACAGCTGCAAAAAGAATTTTAATAAATCTGTCCATTTTTCACATATTTTTATATTTATGTCTTTTCTTCCACCTTGCTTAGGTATATGTGGTTATTTATAGACCAAAAAGCTGTTTTGCTTGAGCAAATAGGCACTGAGGGGTTTGGGTTTTCTTCTGTTTTGTTTTTTCTTTCTTTCAAATATTAACCTTAAAACAATATTACTTTCCCTTTCACAAATAAAAATTATGGCAAAGATACTAATGAAATACCTTAATCTATTCCATAATTGCTAACAAATATTCAGTATTTCATCATCTTTCATACCACCTTCTGTTCAGTACTCCTCTGGCTACGATACATAAGCGTAAGACTGGATCTTCATTGTTTTGAGGAGAGACTAACAATCTTAAAATCATCTGTTTCATACTTACGAGAACATGAGGGCTGTGTGCTGTATACAGTTGCTGTATCTAGGCACAAAAATCGAGTCCTACAGAACAATATCAGAACATAGAAGAAATATCCCCAAATGCAGTGACTGCACACTACATCCCAGGAATAGCATAGACTTTTTAGGACACTGGTCGTAAGTTTTTCTGATATTACTTGGCCATCTGCACAATACTGATCTCAAACTTTAAAAAATCCAAGACATTAAGATAAGTGGTATTCCCATCTTTTCCTTTAAGAAAGTGTTTGTGGTTTTCATGGATGATGAGTTTGGAAGTATTTGTCAATGTGTAGATGTAAAAATAAAACCACATTCTTCCCATTCTTGTGTTACTTTATTCCCCCTCCATATTTTTTCAGCTTACATATAGGACCCTTCACACTCCTGGTTCAAGGCTCTATGCAGAAATTAAAGGCAAGAACAAAATCTTTATTCTCACTGCACTTCTTTCAAGTCAAGCACTTAACATCTGGCATACAGTTCGCATGTAAATTCAAATTATACGGCTATGCTTTACTCTACAGAAGTTAAGATATATAAGCATACCAGTAACACCGCGAACAATCGAAGCTCTAGACAGACCATTTACCAGAACAAATGGAAAAACCTTAGAAACACAGGTATGCAGTAACAGTTAAATTCCTTTTGAATCTCACACCTCATATGAGCGCTTTGTCCTCTATTCAGGGGACTACACACAAATTAAGTTTTTACTTGCATTTACAAAGATTTTTTATTTTCATGAGATTTGGGTGTAAAATAACCATTATATGAAAGCAGTTTTTTAAAATGGTTTTACATATAAGTATGCTATGTTTATCTCTGAACTTAAAACTTCTCTTGGAGAGTTCCTTCAGCTATGAAAAAAGGGTTGCTGTTCTAAACTGCTTTTCTGAAGAGACTCATCTCTTACAGCTCTCAGAAATCAGGTCAAGGTCCTTAATATGAATGCCTTCGAACCTCAATTATATTCAGTTTTCCTAGTAGCTTAAGGAAGTTCAAGATGGAAAAGACCTATTAAATCTATCCCAATGTAAACATTCACAGAAGACCCGTTTCCATGCCTTTAAAGACATCATAAGTAGTTTTCAAGAAAATTTAATCTTCAGTTTATTCTGACTCGTTTTAGACATACCTAAGTTCGATAAACTTCAGTATTTCATGGATGAATCTGAAAACAAACCTGAAACATGTACAGCTATGATTTTTAAAATATTTTATGGGCAAAAACTCAAAGCTATTAGAGAAACAGATTCCTTCATAACCACAAAATACCAAATTGGTAAGACCACCTACAAAGACTATTTTACAGTATATCCCAAAAGGCAACAAAAAGCCAATCCAATGGGGAAAATTGTGCCTGACATTTAAGTATTGCGCATTTTCAGCTATCCTATTGTCAAAGTTACAGACTTCACTGAATGGGTATATAAGAGAGCAAATGTTTTTTGGGATAATACAGTCTGTTTGCCACTAAATTAGCAACAATCAGCTGTAAAGGAGTAATGTCCAACTTTGTATTTTCCATGGGTGACACTCCCTCCCCTGTCACTATCCAAACTGATAGTCCCTCATGCTAGAAAGTGAGCTAACAGCCCAAGGAAACCATCAGATCCCAGTACGGTTCTGCATTTTAATGACAGGTCGGTACCCAGATCAATAAATTCAAGGCTCCTGAGAAGACAAGTTGCATTTCAAGTATTTGCTCTCTCAAGTCACCCAGTCTTGGCTCTAAGCACAAGGTAACTAGAAATGCTGGACACACTCCTAAATAAACCACCTATGGATACATATAATTTCCGGTCTTAGGAATGGGACTAAGAATTCATTCACATTTTCAATCCAATGTAAACCAACTCTGTTAGTTGCTTCCCCGTCATTTTAATAGTTCATTCTGATGTGTGTTCACCAAGAAGGGAAGAATTACAATCCATTTTGTTACACAATCAACCACACATTAAGAAAAATGCAAAAAAATTAGTTTCCAGAATGTGCTTAAGTAAAATTATCTTCAATATGTCAGAGCACAGCTCTCATATGACAAACTTCTCACCTCAAAGCATACTCTCTTCAAATGCCCAAGAGGGTTTGCTTTCCACTTGAGAATCTTCTTTTTTATTTGCTATTTATTTTTGAACCTAATTATCCCAGAGCAGAGACTGTGACCATTTAACAATCATTATCTTTCGAAAGATTTTGTCACTAGAGATTGTTCTATTTTACAAGTTATAAAAATCTGAAATAAAAGTTTCAAAAGGGAAAAAGTCGGTTTAGTATAATGGTTTTAAGTATGGCAGTATACTGTAGATCAGAATGCTCCTCAAAGAATGCATACTAAAAAATCCTATTGGATTACAGTCAAAATTAATGTGTTAGTTCGTAGTGTCTTGTAATCTGTTTTAACCATTTGTTTTAATATGAGTGTCTAGTTTATGTCCAATTGGATAAGAGAGATGTGGACAATAAATCAAACATCTTAAAGTCAGGAATTTTCTACCTAAGTAACCCAGAGAAACTTATTTTTCTTAGAAAGTGACACAGTCAAGTACATTTAAATCACTACTGAGTTTCCCAAGATGCTTTATCTAATGAGCATATTGGACAGAACTACAGATTAACCCAAAACCAAAATGAATTTTTAAGTGACCAACAGCACCTTATGACTTAGGTGATAAATGTAGTTAAATAAAGTGGATTCTAGTGGTGGTGTGTTTTATTTTACTTGAGGTATTAAAACTGTATCTCACATGAAAATCAAGCAGTTTAGACTGAAATTTCAGGAACGATGTAAAAACCCACTAAATATAACCAAAAGTGCATTGTAGTTGCAGCTTCATAACACTTTCCAAGCTTATGTGTTTTACCACAGTATATAACAGAAAGAGTCAAAGCTCTGCTATGCTTTCCAGTCCAACAGGCCAAAGGTAGTTAAAATTTTGAGTAAATGTCTAAGAAAAATGAACTGATCGACCAAATAAGGAGCAAGAAAAATTTATCATGTGCAGCACATAGGCAGTACCTTCAAATAAACATACTGCTGCTTGACCGTATCTCTACACTACTTTTAGGAAATAAATTTGGACCATTTATTTTCTAACAAAATTATGTATTTATCATACAGCTAGACCAAATTACTACCATACACAGTGAAAATAAAAAGCACTGCCTTTACAGTTGAACCATATATAGTCAACACGTCCAGGCAGCCTTTAGTAAGCTTTTCTTAAAAGCAGAATTTGGCCACCTGTCATCAGCTACCAAAAGCATTTGTCACAAAATCTTTAAGGTGTGCCCAAAATCATCATCACACTATTTACTTTTTAGACCTTAAAATGCTTGGTTCATGGATATTTTAAAATAAATATTATTTTATGCTATACATTTTCTGCAGCAGACAAATCCATTTCTAACACACTGCAGAGCCATGCAACTCAAGAGTTTTATAGGAAGGGTATCTTAAAACTGTGGAATGAGCATCACCAATATTAATTACAAACTACAGTAACTTTCAAACACATACATAACTCTGATTTCTAGTAAAAATACAGTGCAGCAAACAGGCACTTAGAATACCATAAGGCCGGCAAGGAAAGAGTGAACCACTTTTTGCAGACTTGGTATGTTTAATGTACTTCTGGAAGATATATCCTTATACTTGTGGTGTCTATATCTAAATATACAGGAATTAGCCAAATGGCCTGAATTACACAGCCTCTGTGAAAAACTGAACAGACTTCTTAAATCTAGTTTAAGTTTTATTTAAAACACATTCCTCTTAACAGCTTTACAGTTTAGAATTACCTGTATTTTTTCAATCCCCATTAAAAATGTCTTTTACAAGGGCAAAGATGAGGAAAAAGCAATCTAATGTTTAGACATCTTGCTAGTCAGTGATGTAAACTGTTTTTAGCTGAATGCAATACACCAAGCCAGAGAGCTTAAGTAGTTGCTATATGCAAACACTAGTTTACACCTAAGGATAAAACAGCAATTTTCCAAAATGCTGATTTTTAGGAATGCTGTGCTAAGTAAGACCAGTTGCAGGATTTTTTTTAAGAATAAGTGCTGTAAAGTAGGGGAAATATTATTTCCAGACTTAAAGTCTAACTTACTACACTAAGAACTATAAAGTACATCATATCTCAACATGAGCAAAAAAGGGCATCATTAAAGATGGTCTAGAGGAAAAGGCTTAGTAGTTAGAGACGTCACAAGTGAGGACCTACATATGATAATGCCAGAAATGTATGAAAACAATTTCTTATTTTAAACCATGTAACACTGGCAATTTAGATAAGTGTACTTTCAAACTGCCAGCAATGCCACAATCTTCCTGTTGCCCATTTGCTCATAATTCAATTCACTAAGACCATCATTGCTATACTGAGTAGTAAGACATGCATGTTCTCTGCTGGTGATTGATCTAGTATCACTATTTATGCAGAGAAATTTTAGTAACTTCTGTTTCTGAAAATGTGAGTGAAATGATAAAAAAAAAAAAAGAACATTTTACATCTACTTTGCACAGAAAAAAAAATAGCAATCACAATTATCCCTACTTTGCTGCCACTACAGGAATAGAACCAATAGGTCTTTTCCATCATCTTCCATAACTGAAAACAAATAAGAATATTCCCAATAAACTTCCTAAAAGCATTATAATTTGTTTTATCTTAACACTCAAACAGCAAACCTAGCCTGAGTTGTGTTGGAATCAGGTATTTTTCATATTCATCATTCTGTAAAAGATTTATCAATAATACTCATGTGTAGTCCTTCTAAATGCAATATTGCTCTAAGTCAACAATTATTTTAACTGGAAAAACATGTACTTTCCTCCTAATTAAATATTGGTAACAGACTTGTTTCTATTAAAAGCAAACACTGGGGAAACATAAACCTGTAGTAATGCATTACACAGTGGAGAGCTTTAAACTTGCTTGCACAAATGCCTCCTTCCTTGCAAGATGCTTTAATGATCACACACGCACACCACAGTAATTACGCTTCTGTAGAAGTATGGTTTAGGTCAATTCATTCATACTGTTACAAATAGAAGTATACATACAGATTTCTTTTCCAAATTTGGGGTTTCTCCCCACATCCCACCCCAAGATAAGTTTTCCAATAATTTGAGTAATGGATATACTCAGGTGATAAGCCTATAGTAATAAGACTACGTTTGCAAAGGGAGACTGAGATGCAAGGACACAGCATCCTTGAAAACACTTTGTATGAAATTCAATGCTCTTCAGAAAACCCAGCAAACAAAGGTAGCTGTGTTATAAATTGTTCATAGTATGTACTGCAACATGCAGTTTAGCTAAACAGATTCACTATTAAGAATGAAACTTTGACACATAGTAGAAACTACGTAAGAATGAAAATTACGCTACTTAAGCATAAAGTTATTCTCACTATAAGTAATAACATTCCCAAAATCCTTTCACATAATTTTTATATTTTATTGCAATCAGATAACTGCAGGTTTTACAGCATAGTCACACATTGTATTTTGCTAGAGTCACAAACACATTGCCTTACATCATGATCTGCATCATTTCTGCTCTATACTACAAAGCCTATGACTGAATACAAAAAGGTTTTACAAAATAAACTTTTTTAAAGACTACAATAACAATAAAACCGTTTTCAGATAACAGCTAAAATTATAAAGGCATATCACTGTATAGTTTTACTGGAATTTCTAAACAGTAAGGAATGAAGTAAGTTTTAGTATCTGCGACGCTTGTTAGGTCCTTCAAAGTTGCCCCCTGGGTTTCCTCTACCAAAGCCACCTGGTCCACCACTGACGGCACCTACACCACTCATTGGTGGCTGAGGAGTTTCAGAGCCCGTTCTACTAACCAGAGGTGAACCCATCTGTGATGGGCCTCCTTGAGGGAATCTCTCATTATGCTAATAAAAGTCCATTTGGAACATGCCAAATGTGAGTTACAACAAAAACGACAAGTGATGTTGTCATGAAGTTCAGCAGATAGTCCAGCAGAATCAGGATCACACATAGAGGGAAGAAAGGAGCAATTCAATTAGTTATTATTGAAAAAGAGCTGGAAATCAAAGAGTGCTAATGTTATGCTCCAACTTTGTCAAGTAAATTAAAAATAAAAAACTTTAGACCAACTCTGGTGCTGAAAGCAACTTCACCTTCACCCTTTCAAGCACATCAGAAACAATCCACATTCTCTGTCTCAGAAGAGACATCAACCAATAGTTTTATATCTGAGCCCGTTTCTGCCTCATGTACCAACTACAGTGCTTCTCCCTTAGAGAGAAAAACATCAAAGTAGGAAAAGTCAGTGCTCATTTCTAGGGACTGCAGGCTTATTCTTTTAATAGCAGCATAACCTGAAGACTTACATACCCACATATCTATGGATATTTCAGTCCAGACTACCTGGAGTCAGCCTTTTGTATGACACTTCAAGAATATTTAGTTACAGACTTTTAAAACCCATCCCAAATAATGACTTGAATAGCGACAAAATGGAAACTGGACTATATTAGTTTTAAAAGCTTGATCTGTATTCCCAGCTTAATCGGAAATATCAATGGAAGATGAAAATCCAGTTAATGTTCCACATTTCCTTAGTTCTGTGCCCAGTATTAATAAACATGTGTGAATATAGACTTATTTGACTACATCAACTAAGCCTTAACACAGAAAACATGCATGTGAGTGCTTATGTTTAAAAACAGAAGCCTGCATAATGAACATAAAACATGAACTCAGCATAACACAAATCATTAAAAGCATAGCTATATGGTACAATCAGATCATGAAACAAGTTATTTAACTGTTGAGGACAGTTAAGCTTTCAGAAGACATTCATTCTGTACTGTGATATACATTAACTGCTGAAACATTTGGAGTTGAGCGAGAACATTCAAGGTTGGCATTTTATGTCCAGGTCAGAGAAGAATAATTCTAAAAGTCTAACTCCAGTAACAGTAGTGGAGGCTTGACAGTTCTATAGTCTTCTAATTCATATAAATATTATATAAACCCAGCATTATACCTATCTAAAATATGTTTAAAATCTGACATTACGAAAAGTTTACTTAAAACAGTTGCATCAAGACCTACTACTTCCCCAAAATACCTTAAAATCTGTGGCAGTTTTAAAAATAGCTTTAACTCTTGCCAACTTGTTAGCAATGGATATGAATTTCAGCAAAGAGCTTATCACACACTCTTGATAATTTCTACCATTTTAGATAAAAAGTGCTCTTTCCAACAAGGACCTCTCTCCAGCTAGTAAAAAAAAACTGCAGTAATTAGCTACCTAAGTTTAAGTACAAGGGGAAAGCTATTTTTAAAAATATTATGTTCAAAGATAAGCTATGTTTCAAAAGCCTGCTGTGGAACAAAAAGATTGGTTGAACTTTCCCCTAAAAGACTTCAGAAAAACATCCAATTAAAAAAATTAACACTGTATTTCTTGTCATATTGACCACATTCTCCATTCCCTTCACTGGAAATGAACTCTTACAACATTTAGTAAACAATCCTAGAAGTGTCCTTTCAGCATTTGTCCAATGACTGGAAAAATGTATTAAAGCTAAGACTTTCTGCCTCAAAATAAAAAACCTTGGAAGTAAAAGGAAAACAAACACACACGAAAAAAACTGAAAAAGCCACACACACCCCTAAAAAAACCCACACCCAAGCAAACATGCAGAAGAAAATGCAAGTTAAAAATCTATTTTTAAAAAACATGCATCTCGATGTGTCAGCATATTCCCTACATTTCCATACCTGGAATGACTTTTTGTAGAAAAACAACAGTTTGAGATACAGATACTATAATTTAAAATACCATGTCATTTTCCTTACACTTCACTGCCACTACTGATATGATCACAAGAGCATGTTCCAGAGGTAACCATTAACTGTGGTATCCAGAAAATGCTTCTCCAAAAACTGTTTTGTGAAAAGCAGCCCCACTCTGTTCAGGGAGTGGCTGGGATAAGGCTTCTTCACAAGAAGCTGGGAGGGAACACAGCCAAGACAGCCAGCTGAATGAGCTGTGAGGGAACTCAGCCACTGGCTGAGTCTAAACCACAACACCCCCCCTTTGTGAGAAATTATACAACTGATAAAATTATCTGGCTTCTATGACATGGAGAGAGACCCTTTCCTTTAACTGGTAAAAAAATCAGGCTCATTATGTATTTTATGCTCAAAATATCATTTTCCTCAAAAGAACAAAGGGTTTTGTCCAAACTTCGCTATACAGATAGCTAGAATGGAGACACATACTGTTAAGGCGCATTAAAAAAACCACTGCTACAAAATGTTTCTGTGTTCCAATAAGAGTATAATGCAACCATCATTTATAGTACATATTCTTTGATATCAATACCACCACTAGAATATCCTAATTGTCTCTTTACCCAGTCCTAAAAAAATATGTAAAAATCAGATGAAAATTTTTATCGTTGTTTCTCTACATAAGACATTACAGCTAGGAAGTGACAGGCTATGAGAACAGAGCAAAAATGGAATAGTGTTTCAACTGTGTCCCAATGGCCTATCTGCTCTTGATAAAAATATTCCAGGTGTATACATTTCCTACTAGTTCTGGCAACTAGGCAGTATTATTTTTTCTGTATTAATATGACAGTTATCCCTAACAGTCGTTGGCATACTTATTTTCTAAGCAGCATTGTTACTGTCATAATCTCATGCTTTCAACAGTGTTAGAAAGGAACTAAAAAAAAAAAAAAAACAAACCACAACTGAAGTTGCTTAAAAAATTAAAAGGTTTACACAAAGATATCTTCACACTAGCTAGTGATCAACATTTAACTGTTCATCAAAACCCCCAAACAAGCTAAAACACAGAACTTAAGTATCAAAGAAGAAAAAATGGCAATGGCCTGCATTTACTGATGACCTGCATATTGTTCCTTCATTTTATACAAAGGATTTCCTTCTGTGGCCAGTTTTTCATGACACACATGCAATATCCCACATGTGCTGTACATTTCAACCTCAATTTAAAGGTTTGTTACTGATCAAAGAACTTGTCCCCCTCCTACAGGAAGTAGGATTTTCATGGTAATATCAAATAAAGATTACCCTTCTCTGTTGAAACTGTATTGCATGAACAAGTTTTATTACTTCTAATGAATTCAAAATATGCAATATGTTCTTTCTCAGTGTGAAAATATCTTTGGTAACACAAATGGGCCATGAGACATGACAGCTACTCAAAGTAATTAAATTTGTGATACATTACCACTGTTCCATTATCTGGCATCATTGGTGTTCCCATATTTGCAGCTCCTTCTGGTCCCATGGAAGGACCAGGACCCATTGCAGGGCCAGGTAAAGTTCCTCTGTTGTTCATATTCATACCCATCATTGGAGGAGGGCCTTGGTTACCAGCAGGGGCTGGGCTAAACGCATCTATGCAAAACAATCTATACTTAGAGCTGTCCTATCTGAAGTTTGCAAGAATAAACAAACAATTTACAATAAAAGCCAGATGTATAAGACTTCCAATATGAGAAATAATATATATACACTCTTTGAGACTGTACATTTATCTCAATCATCTGCTTTTAAACAGATTTTAATGCCTATTATTTTGCACCACATAATCTGTCGTATTTGAAAACCCTGAACTTTGCAGCTAAATACAGCTATACAGTTTCTGTGCACAAGCTGAAGTGCTTGTAGAGAACATATATGCAATATACACACCATGAATTAGGAAAAATCTCAAGTAATTTTGCACTAATTGGCAGCTCTAAGGCAACTATGGCTCTTCAGGGATCATTACATATTAAATACATATTTACAAGACCTGTCCTAACAGTATTATTCAACTGTATATAGTGTTACAGTACATTAGCCTACCAGCTAAAAGCCATACCAAAGATGATACTCGATTTTACAATAAATTGTTTATATGGCATAAATAAATCTTGCATCTCAATATAATTTCTTATAGTAAAAGTACCAGAAAAATAAGGGAAGCTTTGCTAGAATTGCAGAGTGACAAAACAGCATCCTCCAAATGAGACTCACAGTAAGAGTTTTTGAAGCATCTTTGGAGGAAACAGTTTAGCTCTAATATTGTGCTAACAATAGAGGAAACACTATTCTGCCAGTACCCACTATTGTACTCAAATAAACAAACTGCATTCATAACATTTTCTCATGTTGCTGTAAGGACAAAAACCACCTGGTTATATGTAATTTACATCTGCTATTATGAAATATCATCAGCTTTAAGACCAGTAGTGATGCATCATCACCCCTCCACCCAAAAAAAAAAAAAAGTCTACCCTTTTCATTCTAAAGTGCATACCCAAAATTTTATAATGGAAGATGACACAGCTTTGAAATCTAGCCTACATTTTAATGCATGACAACATACAGTAACAATGAGTCTGACATGCTGCTAGTCCAGAACACCTGTTATTTTGGAAAAAATCAACCTTTCATATATAATCACAACTGCAATGTCTTCAGCAGTAAATATGTAAAAGTACACCATTGTAAGCGGGCCACTTAGCACACACACCATATTGTGACTATCTGCAGGTACACACAACTGCATCTTTATTACCTGCCCTGAGAACACATCGCAGCAGTCAGTGAAACCACTGCATCCAAAATAATATTGTTAAAATTGCTGACCTGGGCTTAACCTTATATATTATGCCAACTACAAGCTGCTTAACAACAACAATCCATGCAATGTAGTAGCATATGTAAAGTGCTAAATATGTTTGTAAGAAGCAATAGAGGAAGCGTGATTCCAAACAGCAGAATTCACTTGTGCTTAGTAATCAGACTCCTAGTCCCCTCTCTGTGACACTAAGCCGAATCAAAGGTATGAGCAAGATGCTTCTTACCTACCCACAAATGTGATCAGTTCACATAGCAGGTAGAAGATCATGATACAATTCAATAGAACTACAACTTACTGTGTTCCAGAACTGTTTTTACCATCAGGCATTCAGTGATCAAATATGGAAGGAAAACAAGAAGTCTGAATTCCGAATATATATGGAGAAGTCTTTGTTTTCAGAGGCAAAAAGTATTCTTGCAGGACTGTCATAATGGCAGCACTTAGTGCCAGTGCCATTAACTAAAAACAGTCAATGCTCAATTGCTGGCTTGCTTATCAGCCTAGCTAAACTTAGCCAGCAGGCCACACATTAGAAGTGTTTGCTCATCCTTTAATCTCAAACAAGTTGCTCACTATATCGTACAAATGCACTCATACTGCTTTGAGTGATGTGTAGCAACCTATACTACCAATATTTGCTATCATTAAGCCAGTTTCAGGCAAGAGTCAGTTCTGACAGGACAATTAAGAGAGAGTATTGCAAGGAAAGAGTTCGGTCCTGTAGTTTCAGCCAAAGGACACCCAGGTACTTTTAGCTGTACCTCAGAGGTCTTTGTAGATCCAAAGCTGACCCTAAGAGCTAACCACATGATTGCCTATTCTTTTTAGTGGGACTCTGATGTCATCAGTTAATTCACTGGACCCAATAGAGCAAAAGATGGAAAGTATTCATTAGGAGGGTTCATGCTACAAGACTGAAAAAGTACTTTAACAGCCTAACTGCACTGCTGGCAACAAGACATAGCTGATAGTGCTCATCAACGTACAGAGTTCCAAAGAAAGACTTTTTTTTTCCTCCATATTGAAAAGTTTATCTGCTACACTCAGCATTACAGATCCAGTCAAATGCTATGAAGCATTCACTGTCTGTCAGAAATTGCCTGCCACAGGGAAGAAAACAAAAAAAAGTAAAAATGAGTGGTCCTGCAAAAGTCAGTCCAATAGTAATTAAATCCATCACAAAGATACCATGTTTTCTACTAACATTAGAGTGAGAATATTTCCATTGCTGAAATGCATTTCAGCTCCCCACTATGCCACATAATGAGAAGCTGCAAACAGCACAGGCAAAGGGCAGTTAAAAATACAGTCACAACTCCACCAGAAATATTGATAAAGGATGCTAAATTAAATGTCTATTACTTAAAGATCTACTGTGGGATTCTGGGGTCAAGCTTCTTTCATTGAAGTGGTAGGGTTGTTAATGCACTACAAAAAAAAAATCTCTGCAGTGAGCTGATATAGAAGCCAGATACTGTGGCAACAAACATGATCTCTATATATTCACTATGGGTACTTTTCCCTTTTTTAAAAAGTAGTTGACTGTTATAGTAACTTCTTTTAGATCTACACATTTATTTCTAGAAGTGTTTGTATTAAGTCATGGCACAAAGCCTACAAAACCAGACAATGAAGAATACTGCTATTAACTATTAAAACTTGCCAAGAATAGGGCTGTAAATTGATTGCCATGAATAAATAGCTAAAATCTGCCTATAAAAAAGGGTGTATTATGTATCTGAACAACTAGCACATCAGTATTTTAAAAGTCTCTTAATTAAATGCAAATTTCAAGTAGACTGCAGTAATATGTGAAAACACAATTACGAAATATTTTGTCATGATTTATAAGTCAGCTTATTATTTGTTGATAGCTTCACATCTTCCTTTAGAATTATTTTTAAAGCTCTCTGCCTTCATTGAAAGAAAATACCTATTTCAATTCTGCAGCTATAAAAGTGTCTCAATAAATAAATTCAAGGAAATGGTTAAACAGTATTTTAAAATCCAGACCAAGCAGATTCATTAGTCTATAAATTCCCATTATTCAAAAGGTCAAGAAACAATGTTTACTAAGTTTTGTATGTGCTTTCAAAATTTAAAATACACAAAAAAACCTAGTATTTTTTCTTTACATTATCACCTTAAATTATTTTAAATTAACATCAAGAAGTTACCAAGAGATATTAGCAATTAACAAAATTTAGTAAGATTTAGAGTTTTTAAAGAAATAGTCTAAGTTTCAGTCTTGTTTAAAAGCAGATATTCCATGTAAGTTGCTAAACTTTCAGTCTGCATATACAGAGCAAGTACTAATAATTAAACATACTTTTCTACACTTTTCAGTAAGTTTTTTAGCAGAGAAGTGAACTGAGAATATTTGCAGAACCAAATTTGCAATAAATTAGTAGAATATCAACCACATTGTTCATTTCTCTGTTGTCAGATAGTCAACAAAAATTTACCAGTTTTAAAAACTCTGCATCATTTCAGCACATGCAATTACAGTCTAAACCTCTCTGAATAGGCAGTCTCTTCAAAACAATGCCAAATACTTTCTGAACACGAAATTTCTCTTTTGTATTAATTTCTAGATCATAGCCTTTTTGTTTCTCTTAATTTACACACCATATTTTTCTTCCCATAATTAGTCAAAATAATAATGATTCAGCTTGGGGAAAAAAAAACAACAGCCACAGGGAAGAAAAATATGTGATATGTTGCACTTCCTAATACTCTTTACTCCTTTTTACCGTTAGTTGTCACTAATAAATAGGGTTTGAGTAACATGTACAGTCCCAAAGAAAATGAAATTTTATATTATAGAAGCCTTTATCCTTCAGATCCCTACCTCCCATGTTTATTGCTCCACGAGGACCCATATCACCCATTCTCATTTCCTGTTCTCTCTGAAAGTAAACATAGTTTTCATGGTCAACCTATCATTCTTAGAACTTAAAGCATTCCCATTTACTGCATGAAAACACAAATTTTCATGTTTCAAAAGTTTCCATTGATTGCAAAAATGTACAAGGAAGAAATCTAATTATACTCCCCTGATTTAATAAAAGCAAGTGGAATAATAATTTCAGTAAAACAATGCTATATATTTTTCATAATGTTCATTAAATACCTCAAGTTCATCAGATGCAGCAGTCTAAAGTCCACAAATAGTTACATGATCAACTGCAAATTAATCCATCTTCACACATTATTTTTCGTTAATAAGAGGTATATTTACACTTTAACTGCAAATAAAGAGGGTCTTATTACAGTATTGTATAGAGGCCATGGTTCAGGAGGACAATTAATGTGGCTTCACAACTCAAATAAAAGCTTGACTGAAAAACAAGCTCTGATGTGTTATATTACTGTCATAAACTCCATCTGTCAATTCATCTTTGTTCAAGTAGTTTTGATTTAACTTGGTGGAGTCATATTTTTTGATATATCATGCTACTGAAACATCACTTTAGATACTGACAAGCCTTTTAAAACCAGTATTAAATTGTAGCATCAACGTAAGCTACATGACATTGCATTTATACCAAACAGACACATAACACATCAAATTGATTTAGATTTAATTGAAGACTAGTCACCCAACAGCAAAACGGTTCTGGCATTACTGATCATGAACCATAGCCTGCTGTGAAACAATACTCGAAAGATAGTACCCAGAGTGGCAAAATGATCACTTAGGGAAAAGCAAAGTACACCTATCACAGGTAGTTCCAAGGGCCTTTAGTATAGCTGCTTACATCAATGCTATGAAATAGAAACAATTACTTACACAAAAATATGTTTTTGTCATGAATTTTCTGCAAGAATGGTTATATTTCACTCATGCATAGACACATATGCTGAGAATAAGCATACACAACAATTTTTAGCTGAGAATTATTCTACTTATTATTTAAGAGTGTAAGTTCAGATACACCCTGAAAACAATCCTATATACTTCAACTCAATCAGCACTGCTAAAAAGCAATTTTTAAACTGAAATGCTAATAAAATTAAAATAGATTCATACTAGTTTTATGGTTTCACAAAACTCCATTTTGGTCAGTCATATTTGGGATGCCAAACAAGAGTCTGTCTTTACATACTTAAAGCAGCAGATACCAATATCTGACAGAACAGAATCAATAGTTCTGTAAAAATATCGCAGTGTGGAAAATTATCTCAAGATACACAGAAAAAAAACAATCTCTCTAGGTCAATAACTTAATTTCTAGTAACTTGTATTAAACCAGAAAACATACTTAAGAAGATTATACACCATTTTAAAAAAAACCCCACAACAGCTTAGTGTAGAGAGGTAAATAAGGCCTTGTAATTAGAAGACACAGGCAGATTTAAAGTCTAGCTAGGAAAGGCCACTGAACTAGGAAAGATCTCTTCTAGCTCTAGAATCCATGTTTGTCACAGAACATGCAACTACTTTGTCAGACCTTTTTCATCAATGTCAACTGACAAAGTGAAATCTGCAGCCCTATTAGGGTCAATAATACCCAGAAAGTGATGCCAATGAGTTAGTCATAAAATCAGCACACAACCTTGTTGATATTAGTCTAACTTTTACATCTCGGCCTTGATACAAAGAAGTGGTGTCATCATCCCTAATGTTAACCCCTAGCCCAACAAAGTAGGAAAACACCATGGCTATCAATTACATAAACCACACTCCATGCACACATGTATGCATACATACATATGTGAAAACAGGGCATGCCAAACAGCTGCAAGATACTCTTCAGCTACAAGGAAAAGCACCAGATTTTGAGTTACTGCACCCATCTCAGGTTCAACTTCAACTTGGTGGGAGTTTTTTAATGTAGAATATGCAAGGTTGAGTACAATAGGAGCTAGATGAGGATGTTAAGTACACAGCTATAAAGCCGTACTAGTTACAAGAACTTAACTGAATTTTCTTTGCAAAGGATTGAAGCATTTTGCAAACTATAGCATAGTATTTTTTCAAACACAGTACAGTTACTTCTAGCAAGAAGCCACTTTTTTTCTCACTTTAAAATGTTGTCACTCTTTAGTTAATAAGTACGACAAAAGATGGGTAGAACTTGTAATTTACTTTTTTTTTTTCCAATCTACTCCTTTATCAAAAATAATGAAGCAATTGTTTGCCTAATGTTTCATTATTACTACATAAAAAACATTTCAGCTGTAGGCTCAAGATCCATAAATATGCCTTATAATCTATGCTCCCTGTTAATTTATCGATGTGCCTAAAAGAACACTGCACGTTCACAATCTCTCATGTTCTTGCGAATTTTCAGTACAGGCAAGTTCTTCTGTATCATTCATAAGGAATAAACAAATTTAAGATACATCTCCTGTCAAAGAAAATACTCAAATTTCAAGCATTAACTGACAGCATATATCATTAACGTACTTGAATATTTGACATACTGATTATAAAACACATGTACTTGGATAATTTGCAAAAAACTTGCATTTGCAGGAGTCCAGATAAAAACCCCACAGAAATCATATCTAGATTGCTATATACCGTGTGAGCATAAACAAGTAATTGCAGTTAAGATAGGTCAACTATTCCACAAGTTTTGTCCAACACACAAAAAGGATTACCAACAGGCAGCAATGACACAATAGCCCAGAGAGTGCTGTCTGATATTCCAGCCCACTCAAGGGCTTCGTTCTTGGACACTGAGGCACTTTGCTGAACACGACAGTGATAACATATCTTCTTAAAGCTTCTTCTCACTATGTGATTGCCCATTCTTCTGTTGAGCATCAATCTGCTTCAGTCCTTCCTCAAGGCCACCCATAACTACCCATAAAAGAGAGTTAATTGAGTAGCAAGAGAAGGCTAAACTTTTACTAAAGAAATATGTGGGAAGATGACTAAGAACCTCTGAAGTCACCAGGTACCTGAGCAAAACATTTAAACTGCAAAAGAGCAAGAAAAAAAAATGAATTATATGCAATAATAGGGAGGAAAGAAAGCTGTAAGAGAAAGAATGGTAATAAAGTGTAATTTAACCTTTGGGACTATAAGCAAAAACAGCAACGAAACCACAAAGCAAAGAGAAGCAACGGGTAACATCCTACTGTAACAGGGTAAGAGTTTACACCACTTAAAGCTCTCCAAATTACTTCTGTTGAAGGATTCTTGTAAAAAACTTAAGGGCTCACTGATGCAAACAACTCTCAAAACATCTGATTCATCTGAGAATGTTTGCTTTTAGAAAAACTGCTATGACAGTAACCAGAGCATTGTTCTTACTAACATCTTTTTTAAATGCTTGTATCTAAAATAATTTCCTCACAATTACAAATCATTTTAATGTCAGCTGTAAAAAGCAGATCTAGACAAAAATAAAGAATACACTGGTTTTCAAACTACGCATATACCATACATTTAATACAGCATGGACTTTCCCATTTTTACAGGTATCACAAAAATTCTTGATGATCTGAGGTGTATCACATGCAGTGTCATTACAGCTCAGTCACCACTGGTATCAGCAGTCTAAGTATACAGAGAATTGCCAAGACGATTCTTCTGGGTTTTTAAAAATGTATTAGGATATTTTAAAAATCCATTCTACAAAGCCATGAAACTAGCAGTTTTGAAAATACATCTCAGAACTGATACAGGTCATGCAATTTCCTTATAGTTTTGTTTTCAGTGTGAGAAGAGGTCATAAAACTAGGGGTCCTTTTGGGTTTTGTTTGGTTGGGTTTTTTGGTTGGGTGGTGGTTTATTTCTTTTTAAACTGGTAAACCAGTATTTCCTTCATTTTTCCCACCCCCGGAAACAGGCCTTGGAATTGCAGCAATCTCCCTCCCCCCAAACTGAAAAATCTTATCTCCAAATAATATACTCATGGTAACAAAGCTGTCAAAAATGTGTCATAATAAATTAATATTATAATTCGCAAATTCTCATATATATGGCACTCAGTATTAAGAAATATTAAGATGACAGATCATAAAGTTTTCTTCAATTCTTTGTCGCTGGAAGATGTGCTTCTGAACTCACAGAGGATTATTCACTCACCTTTCAGCTAAAGAATGGTGACAACAATAATGTCAGACACAACATAAAAAAATTCCTTATTAAAAAAAGGGAACACTTACCCCATGAACTTAATGTGCACATAAGAGTCAGTAGCTTCATTATGTAAGACTGCAACCTAGATTAAATGTTAATCTAGGTTGTGTACATGTAGATCAAAATATGATTCATGATGCTGTTAATTCCCACTTGTTTTATTAATATGGAAACTGAACTTAGTCCACTTGCAGAGTTTGTTAAAATAGGAATGACATTTCCATACCTTTTACTAGAATTCATTGCTCCTTTCTAGAGTGGTTTATTCCATTAAGTTCTTTCTAGAAAGAACAAAATTATTTCCAAAGGCCTCTCGATGCCTCCTAAACCTCCCACAAAACTGTAATTTACTGAAAGACGTCTGCATTTTAAAAAGCATAAATATGTGGTTGAAGTTACTACATTAGTAATAAAAACCAGATTTTGGAGAATACTTTTGATTGTGCATGATTTCTCTTTTCTTAAGCTGCCAGCAAGGAGTAATAAAAGCCTTTACTTCCGCTGACCTAGTCACATTTCTTTCTTTAGTTTATCCATCAGTTAAGACTTCTAGGTAAAGATCCAAAAGTTAAAATATCCCAGGAGAGCATGACATGCAGAAATAAGTAATTTTGAATTAAAAACACTTTGTGCAAAAATCCAAGATTTCTGTGCGTTACTGAGCACCTAAATCCAGAGCTATGTCCTTTTCAGAGCTTGGTGTTGTACTGGGTATTCCAGAGATCTCTTCCAGCCTCAACTGCTCAAGAATGATATAGACTGAATATTAGTTCCCACCCAAAGGAGTTTAACTGGGGGGGGGAACAGTAAGCTCTCAGAGAAAGCATATATTAAACTAGATTAAGTTGATGTAGCTATTACAGTCATACATTTTTTAGAAAAGAAATAGTTTAGGAAACTCAAGAGTCCTATTTTTAAATAGGACATTTAATGCAAAGAATTTTCACTAGGTTTAAGAGCTGTCAACAGAACTAGGTAGGCCCAGGAAACACCAGACTAGGTAGTTAAAGCAAATGTCCTCCTTGGTGAATCAAGTCACGAATAGAGTTGGAGATGACTCACCAAATTACAGCATTAAAAAACTCTAAACATGAAAGACCTATAACATCCTTGCATGTAATATATATAGAACTATGTATTCCAGTAATTCTCTAAGTTGGAAAAAACATTCCTGATGGTAATAATAACGATATGTTAACAGAATCAAAGAACCGTAGGAGTTCAAGTGAGTCTAACTGCCCTGCCAAAGTAGGATCAAGTGCAGGTCACACAGGAATGCACCCAGACAGGTCTTGAAAGTCTCCAGAAAAGGAGACTCCACAATTTCTCTGGGCAGCCTGTGCTCCAGTGCTGTCACCCTTATAGGAAAGAAGTTTCTCCTTATGTTGATGTGGAACTTCTTGTGTTCCAGTTAGTGTCTACTGACCCTTGTCCCATCACAGGACACCACTGAAAAGTTACTAATATCTTCTTCTTGACACACACCCTTCATGTATTTATGACACCAGTAAGACCTCCTCTGTCTTCTCTTTTCCAGACTAAACAGATCCAGGTCTTCCAGCCTTTCTAAAATAGATATATTCCAGTCCCTTAATCACCTTTATAACCCTCCACTAGACACTCCCTAGTATATTCCTGTTCCTTTTGAACTGGAAAGGCCCAGAGCAAGACACAATAATCGAGATACGGTCTCATGACAGCAGAACAGAGGGGTAGGAGAACTTCTCTTGCCCTGATGGCCAGGCACCCCAGGATACCACTGGCCTTCTCGGCTGTAAGGGCACCTGGTTGTCCAATAGTTAACTCATTGTCTCCACGGAGCTGCTTTCTAGCAGATCAACCTCTAAGCAGTACTATTCTCAAGAAACTGATGAAAGTCATCTTTTTTAAGACTATTTTTAACATAATTTGTAACATTTAAAGTTTTCCTTCAAAAAATTAATATACTTGCTGTTCTTGCATTTTGGCCAAGAAAAAATGTAGCTTGCTTCACAAATACAACTGTTGTTACAAGAGACAGCAGTCTACACGTTCTTCTCTGCTTTTTCATGCAGAACAACCATTATACTATTCACCAGATTTTAGTTACATTTCAGATGTCCTATTTTATTTGATCTTTTTTCTAAATCCAAAATATTCTAGTTCATTCAACCTCTAGAAAAAAAAAAAAAATCAAACCTACAACATCCTATAGAAGAGTATATACTCACAACCAAAAAGTTCATTAAAAAAGAAATTCTATTTCCTTGTTATAAAGAATGGACAAAAACATAACAATTGGAAGAAATTCAGTTTCACAACACAGGCTCCTAAACATTTCTGTTATTCAACCACCTCAACAGGGTACACTGGGCTTTTTCCAGCTCTGAAATATGTCCCAGCTAGCATTTCAAACTTCGCAAATGGAAAACTAAAGTTCTTGTAGAAACACACAGATGCATGAAGTTAAGAGTTGGCTGTTGTCCTTAAAAGAAAAAGTCAAATAAAAATGTCTAATACAGAGAGGTGAAAGACCTCTCTGCAATAGAGTCACTCTCCATAATTTGTTACAATACTATGCAAAATTATTTTAAAATTTCAGGTTGAGGTAGAAAGCAAACTAGCAGTTGAGGAAAACAACCCAAAATACTTGTGACTGCTACACAATGGAGATGTTTTCTCAATACTCTCATGAGAAAGTAACCACTGCTCTGGATTACAGGAACGAGGCGGGTGAACTAGAAAAAACAAATGAAATTCCAAATTATGTGAAAAATATATGAATAATCATTACTGTCTTTCATCTCATAAGAAATTAACAACACAGTATTTATTGCCTGAGCTAGTAAAGGTAGTAATATAAGCATTTGTGAACAGACATTTTATCAGACACTGATTTGGATACAGAAATACCCACCTTTAATATCAAGAACTGACTGCTACCACAAGTTGTCTACATGCCTGCAGAGATTTTTCTGAATGGCTTCATGTAGCTACCATGGCTTTGTTTTACATAGAACTCAGACTTCCAGAACGTTATTAAATGGCAAAAAAAAAAAGACAGTCTAAATTGTTAAGAAAAACAAGTCTAAAATAACTGAAGATTTACTGCAGAACCTAGTCTGTTGACTATGGAACTTTGCTCCATATTGAGATGTATTTTCTGCTTCATTATTTTGACTTGTAGTTACTTCCTGCCTCTCTGAATTTTAATACTGCATTAAAATCACATCATTAATACAAAATTATTTCTGAAGGTTTTCCCCCCCACCTCTCGTTTCCTTTTGCTACAAAAGCAAAACATTGTATACACATCTACAGATTAAGACTGACTAAAAAGAAAATTCTGGCCCCAAACTACATATAAACAGTAGCTAGGAATAGAGTACAAATATTTTCAATGCATGTCTCTATTCAATCACCTGTATGTCATCTGTTCAGGTAAAGGGACACTTTACCATGTATGTCCCTTCACTGTCTACAGACATAGCTGCAAAGACTTCTTTATTCCTTCCTTCAAATGCTATGGCTCTTGATCATTTGAAAGCAAACAAGAATACAGGTATTTTGTCCCCAAAAAATCCCTTTCATCTTTGGCTTCTCAAATATTTTAAGCTAAAATTCAGAATTAAGATAATTTTTCAGAAGACAAAGGTGCTTTCAGAATGCAACTACATTAATGGGTCTGCAAATCCTTTAAGAGAAAAAACTGATCTTAACACTCTTCACAGAAACTTCCTAATTGCAACATTCTGTTAATTAATTTGGTTCTGTCATAGTTAAGAGCCACTTTAGATCCATGCATTCAATATATAAAACCACTTCTCATTTTCATCAGCTTCATTTTTTGAGTGACAGTAATGAAGAGCTAACATTAGACACAGTTCAACATCTGAACACAATGCAAATACTTAATTTGCTATTTAAGTCACAACTTACCTACAAAACTACTTTCTGAAAGCAACACCCACCACATCACCAAGTTCACAATTGATACAGGTAATATAATAACATTAGATTGACAATATAGTCACATCTTCAGAGGTGTGTTAAGAATTACATGCTGCAGCGTAAATTGTTCTGGTTTTATACTAGCTAAAGAACGTCAAGAGATTAGGTTAAATATAAAAACAGACATCCACAGAAACATGGAGAACCTTACTTTCACAGGAGTTGTACATGATTTAAGATGCACTCCACAATTCACACTGATGGGTGTAGAGATAAAGGGCTTCTTAACCGGTAACAAAGCCTGGGCTAACTGTACCATCAGGCAAAAATTCAATTTTCAGTTGTTATAGTGTATGTCATACAACGATGCGCTTTAGATTACCCAAATCTTAAGTTTCCCTTGCACAGGAAACAAATCCAGGGCAAATAAAAAACACTGTGAACACTAGACTGATTCAAAACAAGAATTTTCCTTAAGTGCAAGATCAAGAATGGAGACACAGAATTCATCAGTGTTTACTCAGAAGAAAAATTAACCAGCCAAGAATATCCCTTCCCATTAAGTGTTATGTAAAATACTACTCAATGGGCATGTCAAACAACAATGCAAAATCAACTCTATAAGCAGCACTAGTTATAGCCACCACAGTACACTAAACATAAATCTTTGCCAAACAATTGTATTAATTTTTCCTCACCAAGTAGATATTACACATGCTAACAAAACTGCAACAAAAATCTAATTGTGATTGCTATTCCTTAACTGAGCTGAGTCACAGAGTAATTAGAATATGCAAGTATTTGCAAAAAAAGAACCTGAAAGCCAATTTTTTTGATTGCTACAAACATATTTTCTTAGAAGTTTCTCTTGCAGGATAAGTGTCGTATTTTACACATATTAGGAATGTTGTTTACATTCAGAGCAGTTCAATGTCTAAGACTTCCCCAACAAAGTTCTGGCCTGTCCACACATACAGCACTTTAACACATAAAACATGAACAAAGCATCCGTGAAACTTCCTGGCATGAATCTAGACTTCATAGTTTTTCAGCTAGCACTTTTATGCAACCTGAAAGCCATTTATTGTGAAACAGAAGCAAGATGAGGCAGATTTAAATGAATCAAGGAGTTTATCATTTGATTAAACAGCGTTCTGATTAAGGAAAACAATGTACAACATAACAGGCAATTCAAGTACTTTAATAAGAAGAAACCATTCATCTGAACATACCCAAATGGATTCCAAAATTTTGCTTTCAATTTAAATCCCTGTCATGGTAGACATGAATAGGCCAAAATAGGTTTATACATGTCCTGGCTTGCCCAGACATGTTTTTCTGATCTCCCTCTCTCTGTTGTGGGGAGAAGCAACTGTGGGGAAAAGGACAAAGAACCTGAAGCCACTGAGTCTAAGGATTCTGGCTTGCCCAGACTTGTTTTGCTCCTGTTTGCATTGTGTGGTAAACAAGGTACGTTAACTTGGCTTGTGCCTGTCTCATGCAAGGCCTATGCTTTTCCCAAATTCGGGTAAAGCAAGCCTATGGTTTCACCTAATATGGTCAAGCTCAGCTAACTGCCATTCTGACTGGCTGTTCTGTATCCAAAGGCCCATTAGTCTCAGGCTACACTGATAAAAAGAGATGAGCAGCTAACACAACATGCTCTGCCATTGTATTTGTGCTTGCTTGCCTGCTGCTGCCTGCTACTGTTGTTCTCTGCTTCTGGCGTGTTCTGTCTCACTGCCTTATTGCATTCTGAACTGCCTGGAAACTGCCTGCCTCAAGTTTACCAGGAACAGGCTCCAAATGCCTCCATGCAATAGGCCTGCATAGCCAGCATGATATTGTGCTAACACTGCATATCACAAGGCATCCTGCCTACACCCAAAAGTCTCCTGCCAAGATGGGAAGTCCTGGAGGTACACAGATCGTCCAGAGGAATAAGGACCAGGTCAGAGACTGTCTGCCTCCTTTCCCCAGCACCCTGTGAAGCCTGGGAAGAATCAGAAGACTCAGTGGCTCACAACATTGACAGAACCCTCTGCAAGTGTTTGGATACTGTTTGAAGCTGTAGTTCTCCCAATTCCCTGGGACTATTAGTATTTCGTGAGTAAATATTTAAAGCCTCTTGTAATTCACCAATTGCCTTCTGCCGCAACCAGAAAGGAGCTTCCTGAGTCCATCAAGGGGACAAGCAGTATAATCAACCACAAGCAGTGTACTGACTGCAAGAACCTTCCCTTCCAGTTCAATTAATGTTTGTATTTTTGCTAGTTATTTCTTAAATGTTCTAGATCCTATATTATTCTCCTGTATAACGGTTCCATGACCATTGCAGAAGAACCTGATTATTACTAAAATTAGTGGTCGGGGAGGTGAGACTCCTAAATACCAAAATTAATAAACAATATTACCTTTCAAAATATTGTCTCACATTAATTATCCCTCCATTACAATCTCCTGACCCAAGTCTGCACACTCTTAAGCTGCAGTGTCTGCTTTTATCAAAAAATATCTAACAAAACAGTACTTTTTTTTTTATAATGTACTATAGATACAAAGGTCAGAATCACGCTGGGTACAAAACAAGCATCATGATGATTATGGGCAAAAAAAAGAGTAGCTGGTTCTTACCTAGAAAACATGTAAAGTTCCACTATACATAAATGAACATTTAATAGAAAGGACAGGTGGGAATGAACGAAAACTTGAAAAATAAATTAATTTCTTTTTAAATTATAAAAATCAACACTACATATGGAAGAGAAACAATGCCTGAAGAACCAAATTTGGGCATTACAGTATCTTTATCAGATCTTTTGTATTAATATATTTAGAAGAGACACTTACCAGCTAATCTTGCCACAAGATACCACCAGTAATACTAATAAAAGCAGCATGCTTCATATCACGCAGAAAATAAAACCAGTGCAAACACTCCATCATACACAATGATGGTCACTACACTAGTGACCCATTAGCCAAGGCAGGAAATCATAATGGGGCCACACATTTCATTGGAGCACCAACAAGGAGTAACGGTTTTAAACCATTGCCAAGGTGGTAGACTCAGGCAGAAACTTTTAGGATGAGCAGTAAAGCTCTGGAACAGGGTGCCCAACTGAGAGATGCTCTGTCCCTGGAAACATTCAAGGTCAGGTCAGAAGAGAGCAACATGTTCTAGCTTAACATGATTCTGCTCACTGCAGTGGAGTCAGACTAGATGACCTTTAAAGGTCACTGCCAATCCAAATCATTCTGTGCATCTAGGATGTTTAGAAAAAAATAACTTGTAAATCATATTAATTGATTCTTTAAATGTTAGTCTCCATTAACCCTGACATCAAACTCTCAATCCATCTGCATAGTTACAAAACAGCTCTACATAAACTCTTCTCAACTTTTTTATCCAAACCACACTAGTTATTAAAAACGTTAATTCATCTGAAAATAACAACACCTCATCCCTGGAAAACCAGAAGTAAAGCCTACAGAAAGGCACAATGGAAGACGGAAACATAATATAAATTCCATATTCCTTGTGGAAGACTTAGCAATCTGAAACAAGCATTAACTCTGATAACAAGATAAAGCTACATGATGCCTACGCAACAAAAAGGAGGTTTGTGAAATATTTGTAAGAAACCCTCTAAATTTTAATTGAAAAATAGCATCCAGCCTGGTATTAAAAGACAGGCAACCTCATTTAGACAAGTTAATTTTTAGGTCTTAGTTTATCACACTGCCTCTACTAAAGCAAAACAGTAGAAGCTAAGCAAAAGGTCAGTGGTTTACTGCTCACATCAGAAAGAAAAACAAAAAAACAAAAAAAGAAACACACACACACACATAAAAACACCCAACAACACACCATACCCTCCCCCAAACAAAACAAGAAAGAACACCCAAAAGAAAAGAGAAACAACCAACAAAACAAGCAGAGGCATTTGGAATATTAATATTCATTAAATATGCCTTCATTGAGAGAGAAATCAGATAACTAAGTTCTCCTCACATGAAGCAACGGATCCATTAGGAGGCTTCTGCACTTCATAAGAATACTATTCCAAAAGAAATTTCATTTATTGCTTCTTGAGTGTTTTGCCCTTTCTTTAAATAGAGGCCCTCTGAAATAAAGACAAATTTCTCTAAGAAGAGGAACTTGTTTTGGCTGCCAGTCTCAAGGCTACCAAGTAAGAACTCAAGATTTAGACAGGCGGATGAGTCCAAAATAGGTACCAAGCAGATAACTGAAATTGAAAGACTGTACATGTATTTACCCAGACAAAGAAGAAACTAACTCCAAGCCAAGCTTAGTTCCAGAAGCTGAGGAAGGAAAAAAAAAATTAAAATTAAGGCAAAAATTTTAATCTTTTAAAAAATATTCAGGGCATTTAACCACATACATTAACGAAGGATTTTTTTCTAAACTATTTATAAAAGTTTCATTGCCAGAAGATAAAAAAAAAAAAAAAAAAAAAAAAAAATCAGGAAATCAAATTTGGGGGAAAGTAAAAAAACCNTCAGTATTGGAGGAAGTTACATAAGCATATTTTTAAAAATTGTAAAGCAGTAACAACTTACAGAAATTATACTAAATATGTGTCATATTTATTAAATCTGCTCTTTAATGGATTTTTTTCATTCTTATTTGTAAAAAAAATAAGAGAACTTAAGTATGCAACTGGAGTATTCTGTAAACAAGCACACCAGATGCTTTTAAGTCTTTTCATTAATAACTGAACATATGCATCATCTGCTAAATTTGAGGCCTTATGAAATCTTAAGACTGATGACATTTAGCCATTGCATTAGAAGAATCTGAAATGTGTTCTTTTTGTTTCTTGATTTGCCAGTCTTACTGAAAGACAATTGAGTTGTAAACAAACACAGAAAATCTAAAGAACATGGATAAAATATCAATTACTGTAGAAAACAAACCTGGAAATACTTACACACAACATTGCAATGTCTAAATCCATACTGGGCATTTATGCATATCTGACAGCACATTAAAGGCATAAAAATGAAACTTATGAGTGGTTACTTGTTCTGTTTGCAAGCTCAGCACAAAGTACATACTATTGTGTTCTAAAGCACTTTGTGCAAGCATTAGAATACAATGGCAAAGTCTCCTAAATACCTGTAATATAACACAAGGAAAACATATCACATAATCCTGAACAGCCAGTTTACACATACTGAAATATAAAGTTAGAAAATAAATGTAATATGGGAATGTTCGCTTCATTACTGAAAAATTACCTTAAGTAACATCCTCAATATACATAAAACCAACCTATGAAGTCAATTATAAACCACCCTAAAATGGTAATGAAACACAAGTACCTTATTCCACAAACAGCTCTCGCTTACACATACAAATCTGTAATATGCTACAAAGATGGCTGTAGTTTTGCATTGATTTTTATGAAATGTGTTATCATACTTGAACTAGATGTGGCAGTTAATACAGTTTGGCGTATCGTAATGCAGTTAAAGGTTAAAGATAACTGACTTTGTTCCTGAAAATAATACAAAGTGAGTATATTTTAAGGCCTGTTAAGGAGTTGATATCCTTACCTAAAGGCCAAATTGAGTATCTAAATCACCAGGGAACAGAACAGAAGAAATGCAAGGTTTAAATATCCGTCTACCGACATGTAACACTGCAAGCCTGCAAAAATAAAAACGACTTTGTGCTACTGCTAGAACTAAGACCACTCACAAAAATACAAACTGCATATTTATAAGCTGCTTGGTCAAAGGCCTAGCCTATTTTGCTTCATATAGGAAGAAACTTGACCACCAAAGTAAAACTACTGTCAAGAAAGCAGGAATATTTTGTCATGTCTTTTTTTTTTTAGTTCCACATTTAACAATCTACTTTTCTCCAAGACAGTTTTACCTTAAAAGGCTTCTAAGGTGTCAAACACAAACTATTTCTGACACAAGTATACGTTCTGGATTGCAATAAGGTAGTAATTCATCTCTCCCAACCAAGCTCAAAAAAAGAGCTTATATAAAAGCAGCTTAGCTTTGTAACAGTTTAAGAAACAGAGACTTTATTCATAAAACTTCACCACATCAGCTTCACTAAGTATACTGATTATTTTATCTTGACAGCCTAAAATTAATTAGTAGAAAACAGGGTTTTTTTTAACAGCCTTGGGAAATGTTAATAATTTACTTCTTACTGCAAATTTGCCTTAGCTTAGTTCTGAGTAAGGCAAGAAACAACTCTGCATTCAGTGAAAATTCAAACTTCTTATGTAACTGCAGCTTTTGAGATAAATGGAATTTGAAGTGGGGGGGAAGGGGAAGCAGTTCTCACTTAAGAGCCAAGACATGCAAAAAAAAAAAAAAAAAAAAATCTGTGTTACCAAAGTCCAAGGAAACCTGATAGTTGTTTCACAAATGTCCACTAAACTTGCAAGTGAATGTAGAAGTGAGGGTTAACATACACCTGAATAGGTTCAAAATAATAAAGAAACAGGAAGCTACAATTAAACTGCTCCAAAGGAGGAAAAAAACCTTAGAAAGATGACTACATGTGTAGGGCTTTTTTTTTTTTTCTATCAAGTTTACGACATTCTTGAAGCTACAAACTTTGCCGTTGTTTTGGGATGTGCTTTTTTTGACTTCCTTGTTCTCATCCATCTGACAACTTTTGCTCCAAGTCCACTACAATCTACTGTTGAGGCAGTAGCCTGATTTAGCAGCTGTGCCTTTATGCTAATACTTACACAGTATACTTCAGCAGCAGTGCTTCTGTGCAAGAAAAATTTAAGGAAAGCATAACAGTATCTAGAAATAACTGAGAAGACTAGGAGATTAAAACAGTTAAGTATTCAATATACCAAGTCTTACATGAAAGAACACTAAGCCTTCAGAAATTTCAACTCATGAGCTCACGAGGAACAGTTTCTTACATATGCAAGTTAGATCTGAAACAGGGCAAGTTTCCTTGGAGGGAAGAGAACAAGGACATTCAAATCTCAATTTCCTCTTTAAGCAATCAGTTAATACAAACTGAAAGGTGTAGGTTGATACTGGTGATTTCGCAGTGCCACTACAGCATTAAACCTGTGCACCATAAAACTAAGACAACTCCTTTTTAGTAGACACAAGAAAGTTATTTTAATACACTAAATCCAAATTACTCTAAGTTGGTGAAGTGTATAAAAGTAATTCCTGGAACTGGAGTTATTTTGTTAAAATATTCTGACTGTGACTTAGCAATGTCAATCTATGTAAGCCATTCACAATTGGGTAGTAACTACCGCACAGTTTGAATAATTAACATATTACTACCTCTCAGAAGAACAGTATTTTTAAAATAAAAACCGAAAAAAAAAATTGTGCTGATGAAGAATAGAATATTGGTTCCAGTCAACACCAGTCAAATGTATGCAAAATAAAAACTACCAAAATTACACTACAACAAGTTTCCTAAGCTACCATGAAATTAAAATGCATGCTTATTGAGCTCTAATAGGAGGTTCTAACTAACCAATTTTGACAAAGGAAGAGAAACACCCTAATCAGTATGAACGTGTTTATCAGTAACTTACCTACTAGAGATCGTATAACTAGATAAATAGTTTAGGCATCACTAGCCTGCCCATTAGATGAACAAATTATTCAATCAAATTTTTCATGTACAGCATCACCATGAACAAGAATGCTTCAGGAAGAAAACCCCCCAGACAAAATATTTTTTAATCATCTATAACTAAAGTAACTGGTAGCTGAATTAAATTTGGATTAACAAGATATTTTTCTGAAGTAGTTATACTGAAAAAATCTGATTTTGAAACATCAGGAAAAGACACAGAAAGAAACGTTAAGCAGGAAAGCCTAATACTACAGCCTTTTACATGAGATATTCCAGTTCTGGATGTCATTGCACTTACCGTTTATGTCCTTCTTTATACTGCACAGTAAAGAGGAATAGAATGTAAGTGCAGGAATTTTACTTTCCAAAGCTTTTCAAAGATTTTAAGAAACAAAAACAAGGATTAGAAACAATTACTATTTTCCTTCTAAATACATGGTTGGTACGAGACTTCAATATGTTATATGGATTATGTCAACAGAATTTATTGAGACCCATTATGGTATAAGCTATCCACCAGTATCACGAAAACATTCACTAAAAGGCAACTTCTAAAGTCTTAACACAGAGAATATTTTTTTTCAGTGCATGTACAATAGCAATCTGAGACTAGAAGTAATCATCAGATGGAGCCTGCTGGCAGTGAACAGGTATTAATGAGAATTAAATCAAAAAATTCAGTGGTGTAAGAAATTCTACCAAATTGAGCAAAGATCTGATACACCATTTTGCAATTTGTAGAAATGGTTTAAAATTCTTCTCTGATGCAAAATGCAAAGGCTCTTTCAATTCCTCTTCACATTATGCAACTCCAGTACAGTTAAAGATATGTTACGATAAATGACTATATATAGGCCATGCTCTGAGTTACATAGGTCTCCTTATTAGAAACAGTTACTGAAGCAAGCAAGCAAATTACTTCCAATTTTGTTCCAAGTCTTCCTCTTTCAAAAGAGTTCACAGGACATCAGAGGCAAATATACATAAACACATGACCAGAACAGTAAAGACTACAGAAAACTTTTTTTTTTAATTATTGGATATACCACCCCAGCTTCACATGACATAAAAAAAACCACCACTGGTACTATATATTCCTTATCCAACTTACCACAGCTTTAGTAGGGTGGCCACTGCACAGCTACATTCACATTTTCTTGTGGTGTATCAATTAGTTCCAGGAGAACACGTAACTCCCATAATGCAACCCAGGGGGGAAGCTGCACTCTTCCAAAGCACTCTTCCAACTTTAACCCCCCAAAAAATTCACTATCTAAGAACCATAAAAATTACATGTAGTGATTGAAGTCCTTTCAATTTAAATCATTCCTCTTCCCTTCTTAAGCTAGGCTTTTGTCCTGTTCAGCAGACCAGCTTGAAGAGTTTCTATCTACAGAGATGAGAATGTAAAGATGCAGAGCAGCACTAGGATAGCCAAACTGTGGCAAGCAATTCAAGCACAGAGAATTATCTCAAGACAGTTGCAAGAAGAAAACCAGTAGAGGTTGCTGTGGCCAATATTAACTAGTTTTCCCCAGCACCCCAAGCCACAATCTCCTATCAATAATGGAATTGAAGGAGCTATTGCCACCTCAAGCCTCAGGGTTGGCTTGCCAGCTTTCCCTTTCTGCAGCTGCCTGCCGCAAGTGCCGTGACCCTTACACATCAGGCAGAAGATTTTAACCAGTAGCTTTCAGGGTCAAGAAGTCATGCGACTCCAAAAGCGGCTACATAAAGACATTTAAGGTGAAACAGAATTTTGCATTTGGTACTACAGAAGTCACAACCAGTAACTGCTATTTCTAAATTACATCAGACACCTGTTACATGCTCTTTCACAAAGAACGTTTAATATGTGTGACACTAAGGGACATTATGAGTTTGAAATTCTTGACCTTCAAAGAAAAGGTAACACTGAAAAGAGTTTTCCTTTACACTGTGACCACATGGAAACAAATTATTGGGTTTTGCTATGTTTCTCAAAACAATCATCAAAATCAACTGACAGCTGTTAGCAACAAAGAAACGATTTTACTTCCTCTCCACCCTGACTATAAATGCTAAGGGGTAGAAATAGGAAAAAAAATGTATCTTGTCAGAACAGCAAACCTATTATTTTTTAACCTCTTAGTACATGTGTTCTGAGACATCCTATGTTCTTCTCAACCCTACTGAAAAGTTACTGTATACTATGAAAAAATAGGTATTTCTTCCACAAAATACAAAATTGAAAAATAGCTGAGGAAATAGCAGTTTACCGAGTTGTATGTAATGGGACACAGTATCTCGTCCTTCTGACTAAAGTTGTTGTAACGCCATAAAAAAAAAAAAAAAAACAAACAGTGTGGATCACTTATTCAATACTTCCTCATCAAGAATAGCTGTAACAATTTAAGTATCCTTCTCACATAAAATAAAAGCATTCGCAGTAAAAAAAAAAAAAGTATCCATACCCTCAACCAAAATAGATCATCATAAAAATCTAGAAGCTAATTCCTCTGATATCACCACTTTGCTAGTCCTGCAGGACAAGTCTTCAGTGACAGAACACACCTAAATTACTAAGCTACAGGAGAGGACATTGTTTATTTTCTACCTTTATAATCTTTTGGTCTTCTTTAGTAAAGACTGAGGGTTTTTTCATCTAGCTTTATAGTAGGGCCAAATTATAGGCTCCATATGAAATTGATGCTGCCCGCTTTGTTTCTGAACTATATTATTATGTATAAAACAAAACAAGCAATTCAAACAAGCTTAAACATTCTGAACTGGTTTAAAATGTAAAAGTAAATTATTATCTGAATGCTTCACTTAAGCATTACATCACTAGATTATAGGAAGAAAAAACAGTGAAGCCATCACATACAAGAATAAATACACTACTAAATTTTTATCACTCCAATCATGATAGATAACTGAAGAAAAATCAGTAAAAAACAACTAGCTCGATAGCTAGCTTATAAAAATGTTACGATCTAAAAAAATTCTTACATGACTTGGACTTTCATCACAGAATTTTACTTACATTGTCCATGAAATTTGGCTTAAATCCTCCCTCCTGCTGTCGTCGTAATTCCTCTTGCTCCCTCTGGCGTAGCATCTCTTCTTCACGACGTCTATGCTCTTCCTCATGCCTAGAATAGTTTTCAGAAACTGTATCAACTTATATTGTTGAAGTGTTCAAGTTTGTTCTCAGCCTCACAAGGTAAGATCAACCATATAAACGAAAGCAGTCATTTGACTCGATCTTAAGAGATCTTTCACGGATGAAACTATTCTGATTTTTTTTTATACATACTGCACCTTCCTTTGGTGTTTTGGGGTTTTTTTTAAACATTAAATTATTTTTATTTTAAAAACTGGAATGCAAGTAATTACAATACCAGTACATTCTGTATTTGTTCTTCTGGTTACCTACTAGTAAAGACAGTTAAAATACTCCAGTTTTTAACAAGTCACTATGGATTTAAACATTTCAGTACTGCCAAAATGGACATTTCAACTCTGAGAGGTTTGCTCTTTTTTGTCATCTATATTTCTTGTCATAGTTAACATGGAAAGTATAAACGTAATCATGACACCCTGTCTATTTTTTTAAATTTTAGCAGAGACATGAATCAGCTCTTGAAGGAAAATTTGCAACATACCAGAATGAGGTGAAAATACCCCTGAAACCATGTCAGACTATCAATTTGTAGAACTACTAATCCACGTACAGATGACCTGCCCATAAATCTGGGGAGCACATAACATCAATTATGTCTCTATTAAAGTCATATTTCAGCCACAAAGTTAAAATAAATTATATTAAACAAAAATTTACATGAAGACATCTCCACACTATTTAGAAAGCTCGGCAGTTTACAACATAACTAGAACAGAAATAAAAAAAAATACCTGAAACCATTTTTTATCAGCATAAGGGACCACTTTTCAAGAATGTTAACAGAAACATCATATACAATGCTTTTGAAAAATAATTTTTAGCAGCACATTTTTATTTGATATCAAACACAAGCTTTACAAGCTGGAATAGCTAAATTCACACAGACCTACAGCAGCTACATGTCAGACCTGCACACAGCGGAAGACAAAATACCTCAATTGTATCTGCTTGCGTTTTTGAAGTTCTTGATTTCGAAGTTCTTCCAAACGCCTTAATTCTTCTTGACGTCGCATGAGATCTAACAGAATTAAAAACATAATAAAGAAAAACTGCCAATCAACAATGTGGCAATACCAAAAAGTACTATTACTGTCAACATACAGTTTCAATTTTTAAAGAAATGTCTCAATGCATTTAATTTTTTCTTCCCATAAAATCTAGCATATGAAACGAATGCACTGGATCTGTGGCTCAAATACAGAAAGGCAGAGGACTGGCAAAGCCTCTAACACAGGTTATGGAAACAGAAATATTAAGTTTTTAAACAAAGGAGGAAAACTCTGCAATCTCTTAAATCACAGCCTGGTTTTACATCTCAGGCAAGGCATCAATTTCCTCACAGTGCTGTGTACTGCTAAAAATAACAATGTAAAGAACATCAGTACAATATATATGGGCTTATGCTTTCCTACCACCTATTACAGACTGCATGGCACACCAGAAAAAAGCAGTGTGAACTTCAGGTGCACGCAGTCCAAGCCTTCATAAAGATTTATTATGACTCAACTTATAGTCGCTTACAAATGATTAATCTTTTGTAACAGAAAGGAACAGTCATATCCTCTCACAAAACAGGATGCAAGTAATACTAATTGCTTTACTTGAACTAGTTTCTGACTAGTAACATTGATTTCTGCCTGGTAATTTATGTTTTCTTCAATGAATATTAATTCTACCTTTTGTTACAAAGCAGTTGTTGACGTTTTCTAACTTCATAGGATATTGGCCGCATGACATTTACAGACACCATGAAGAACATTTCACGATACAGCCTATTACATCCCTTTTATGCTCTAGTTCAAATAGCCCACACATTTCTCTATGCATTTCTTCACTGTACTAATCAAAACATCTTTTTAAGCTATGACCAATCACTGCCCTCAAATTTGCATTGGCATACATTACAACTTAATTTTTCACTTCCATATCCAAAAGCAACTACAATGACTTATATATTTTGCAAAAACATCATTTATTTGTTTTCTTTTCTAACAATGAAGATCATTACTCTCACGGCATCCTTATTGACATAAGAAGTCACTTCTCAAGTAACATTTTGCAGATTTGCTTTTCCAATGTCTTCTGCAAAATTAACACATTTCACACTTCAATAGAGTATGATTACACTGAAGAGTCACTCAAATGACTGAGGGTGGCTTCTTTCCAACTGGTGCTTGCCATAGAAAGCTAGGGCACCATTATCCTGATACTCAGGGAATGCCACAAGCACATTTAAAAAAAAAAAAAAAACAACCAAACAAAAACACACACAACCAACCCAACCACACATCTTTAGATCATTTCAGAGTACAGGTCTTATTTTTTCTAAATTAACCTTTCAATTGTTTCAAGGTCTTACAGAGACCAAGAACATATTCTACACTTAACACTGATCACAGTGGGAAAATATACTTTCTTTTCAATTATTTTATTTCGAATTTATGTAGCAGTCCCTTTTTCTTTCTCCAAAAGTTATATTTTACTTCCCTTTACTCTTACGGTGTAGAGTTCTACTTTTCCCGGTGTCGCATTCATTGTCCTCCACAGCATATTTCTATTATTGCCCTTCCTGAAACTGGTAATAGTCTGAAGTCCAACATATTTTGAAGTCTAGCCACCAACATTCTGTGATTCTATGATATTCACGATCCACTACCATTTGACAACTGCAGAAACTTAGCACAAAGCCAGATAAAATTACAGAGTTACAGGTTCAGGCTGTGCACAAAGCCATTCGTATTAAAAGATCGGCAATGGTAACATTCTGGACTCACATACATTGCACACAGGCCCTTTCTCTAAATAGATAAAAAATGCTCCAAAGCAGTGGTGAAAAAGTGCACAAAAGGCATTATTGTTAGCTTCTGCACTTTCTTGTGCTTTAAAAGGGGTGAGGTCTTAATTTTATCCTCAGCCTACTGCAGAGTAGAAGGCAGAAGGAGCAATTGTACTATCACCTACAAAGTCAATCCTACAAGTAGCAATACCAAGTCTAAAAAGATTTTTAGGTTGTTTTAGCTACTATTCTGATTGAATTCAGTCATGTTTCTCAGTATTTGCATAAATTACTTAACCATCATTATGACTATATTTACAGAGATAGCAGGCACACCACCAATGAGTAGATCAGAAACATCATGCCAATTTACTTACACTTTGAAACACATGTTCTGCTTTACAAATTACTTCTGACAATCTGTCAAAACATGACACTTCAAAGTGAAAAATTACACATATTGAAAGAAATCTACCTTCAATATTAGTACCATACAACAAAAACCCAAGTACTCAACTCAATGTGATCAAGTCGCTAGCTCTCTAAAAAGCAATTTCTATAAAACTTTCACCTGTAAGAGTGTATGGACTCTAGCAGGCTCATTCTTTCTGTCATCTTTTTAGCTCCTGACAATATCTTGCATTTCAAATTCCAAGATAATTACTTCAATGAAACCTTTATATCTGTGGTTTGTGTATCAGGCATACAAAAAATATGAATTCTGGATTATGATCATAAAACGGTTTAGGGTGGAAGGGGCCTCGACGATCATCTAGTTCCAACCCCCTGCCATGGGCAGGGACACCTCTCCCTAGAACAGGTTGCTCAAGGCCTTATCCAACCTGGCCTTGAAAACCTCCAGGGAGAGAGCATTCACAATCTTCCTGGGCAACCTGTTCCCAGTGTCGCACCACCCTCATTGCTTCAGATGTCTCACATAAGCTTTATTAAAACCTCTGTGATATAATCTCTTTAATATAACATTCTTGGCATGGCCTGAGACACCATTCAGAACAGCAAGATTTGCATAGAGCTAAAGGTTTGAAACTAAGAGACAAAACCCACCTTATTTATACACACAACAGCTGGAGAGTTCACTAAAAAGAGAGTGTTTACTAACTCCTAGTTTAGCAAATTAGATTGCTACTCACTCATCTACAAATGTTTAATTATCTGGACAAAACACTAATTTAATTTGTACCAAAGAAAAGGACTCCTAACCAAACAAAGAAGGGAAAAAACCTTCCTGCCACACTAACAAAAAGCATGTTTCCTCATCAGAATATGAACTCCAAAAGCATCCCTGTTTTAGTGTTGTTTAATGGAAGGGGTAGTTCTCTTCCTTTTTCACATCAAATTGAAGCTTAATAGATATTCAAAAGGAGGAACACTTTTCCCCTTCACAGTGTCTGTAGCAGAAACCTTAGCAGTCGCGAAACATATCTAAGCTATTCTCCTATGTTTTACCATCAAGACCTTTTTTATCTTAACAAACACTGCTGTCTTGCCTTTGTTAAAAACATGATTAAGGAATTGTAATTTAAGAAAATGTAATCCCTAACCTTGCTTTCAAGTACAAGAACAGATGGATAAATTCTAAAGGAAAGGGAAAGATAAGTTCTAGAACTGGATCATTAACACTGCCAAATATTAACTACCAGTTAATGGTGAATGTATCCAAACCGTATTTCCAGCACTGAACCATCTTTAACATCGGCCACACACACAAAAATAAATATCTGTGTCCAGCTGAAAAGGGGAGTGTGCTGGTTTAAGGCTNGTCCTGTGCCTTATAAGTATGGATGTTAATGTAACAGCAATATTCCTCACCTGTAAGGTACACCTATGCTTACATGTAAACCAAAAGCTTTTAACATTTTGTTCTTGGAAAAGATGCCAAAAACATCCTGAGAACTGTCATTCTAAGTGCTAACTATTTGGCATGTCAGAAGAGCACAATGCTCTGTATTTCAGCACAAGATCTTTCAGAAATGCTATGATTTCACAGTATGATTTCATGCCAAACCCAAGTACAGCTATTTAGTTAAAACCCAGGTTTTTTCCTAATGACAACTTTCAGCTGCAGTACATCTTAACACACAACATGCTTTTTCTAGTTATGAAAATGTTTTGAAACCTATTTAAAATATTGGGTGTTTACATTCAGTATATCCAAGCATTTAGGTACTTCAATTACACCAGCTTAGTAAATAGTCTAATTCATGGCACTGACATCAGCAGAAAAACCACCAGATAACCCAGTTTGGCGCAGGGAATTTGTAGTAACAAAGATGTCCTTTCTTAAGAGTAAACATTAAGCCAAGCTAAATAAGTGTAGCAGACAGTTCATGAGAGTTACCTGGGTGTAAGCTCTGAAATGCATGTGCTACTTAGAATCCTAAGAAACTCAAATCCCTCTAAAATGACAAGGCACATTTTGCTCAGACCATCAAGCTAGTTATTGTACTGTCTTATGATCTAACGCTAGGGATAAGAATTTTTTGGGGTAGCCATGATTCCCCTTAATTTAAGACTGTTAAAAAAAACCAAAATGGTGTTTAATTCACACAACAATTCTTGAGATCCTTTCCATAAGATGTGTAATATATTTAAACTTTATCCACTCAAGTCTTGCAATTTAGCAGTCAGATTAAATCAAGTAGTACTTCAATAGTTCTGAACTGTAAAGCAGTGACTGCACATCTAACAACATGCTTGGAAAAAGGTCTTTTGGGATGAAGTCTAACAAGTCAAAGCATCATATACTCACCCCACTACTGTCCTCTCTGCCTGAAACCCAAGTTGCATTCAGTTTTAAGGACAGGGCTTGAAAGCAATTGCTAGAGGACCGCATTTTCTCCCAACAAAAGCAGAAAAAAGTACGTCCAAACAATTGGAAAACAGGAACACATGACCCTAAGTTTCAAGTATGACTGAAATCTGTGGCAACTGTCAGTTATTTTGAGTTGTTACATATATGACTACACACATTAGACTTTTCAGTTATTTTTCAAAGGAAAAAGTTATTAGCTATCAGAACATTTAAAATCGTACCAGGGGTGCACAAAACAGCCAAAAGAAGTATGAGCACATGGAGTACAAGAGGTCCCTAGTCCTATTTAGTACCATAAGCAACACCAAGAAAAAAAAAAATTCCTGATGAGTATGAAGTATTCCATTTCTTCACATACTGTACTTATACTAGACAGATTTTAAAAGTGAAGTAAATAGACCCTGACAATCACTCCATTCTCAGTTTCTTAATCCATCTCTGCAAACCATCAAAGAATGCATGTAAGGATTTTGTTTTTCCTCTGTTCAATGCATTTAGTTAAAGTGTCTGACAAAATCTCCAGGTTTAACATACAGCTCAAGAGTCTTCACAAAGAAAATCTGTGACAAAGCAAATTTAATACTAGCAGATTATCTGATTTTACCTTGCCTCATCAGCATTAGCTGATGCTCATGTCTAGCTGCTTCCATCTCTGCCTCTAGTTTCTCTTTGGCTTCTCTAATGTTTCTGTCAACCTGTTCACGCTGTTGCTTTTCCATCTCATCAAGAGCCTTCCAACGTGAAGCATACTCAAACTCAAACGTTCCAGGCTGAGCAAAACGTGGAGGCTGTTCTCTTTCCCTAATAAAAAATTTGCAGTTAAAATGTAGAGGAGGACACATTTAGATCAGCAGCTGTAACAATCAGAGCACTTAAAGACAATCACTTCAAGTATAGATCTACTTCAAGTTGCCAGACGACTACATTCCAGCTTAATTCAGCTGTTAAGTCATATGGTCACATAAATTGTCTAAACATATCTTAAATTATATAAATTGAAGAGACATTTGTGTTTGCATCAGCACAAAATACTAAGCTGCAACACTAGATTAACTGTGCTCCTCAACCTTCTCAAGCCAGCATTTGATTCATAAAACCAGTTAAATATCGAAGTTCACTAGATGGCTCAGAACATTAGCCAGAATCTCAACATTGCCATGGTCTAGTCTCGAGGTCTGTGGTAATGGGTTGGACTTGATGATCTTTGAGGTCTCTTCCAACCTTGGTGATACGGTGATTAAAAGATACCAACATTTTGTATTGTGCTCTAACACTAATACTGTAACTAACAGTGACACGTTTTTTAAGAAGTTGTATTCTCCATCCTCACCAAAATAAGCATTTTAGAATTAAGCAATGTGAAATTTTATTGCCATTTAGAAATCATTATTAAAAATTAATACTGTAAGATTAGGGAACTTCTCTTTATGCCATGTTCAACATTTTATCTGAACCAGAGGAACTGCAGAGATTTACATTTCACTGACTTCACAAACAGCTATGGAACTGTTTTAGAGAACAAAACCACCTGTGGGTATACAAATCTCTGAAGGTTTAGACCACATCTCTAATCCATAAAAGACTGCAGTCTGCATGGCAACAAGCTGACTTCACTTTATGCCAGGAAGCTACTTTAGTAAACGTACAGAAAGTTAAACGAACAACTCAAGTCTGAATTTTTACTATGGTAAGGAAATCTTGACAAGGACCTATTGAATCCTTTGCAAAGGACAACATACAAAACATTACTTCCTGTGACACAAATTCAGAAATAAAAACTAGTGTATATTTACCAAACTAATCAAGTACATATGTTTTATAAAATAAAGTTGAACACAACTTACTTGTGATACTGTTGTGTTTTTTGCATTAGTTTCTCTGGGAGCCCATCTTCATCATCGAATTGCTCCATTGGTTCTACAACAACAGGTCGAGGAGTTCTGAAAGACATAAATGAAGCAGAAGTTGCTTTAGTATTTTCAAGAAACATTCCAGGAATCGTAACATGTATTATCTGTAATTCCTGTGTCTTGTAAATTCTTAAGTCATAGAAATATCCTAATTAAGAATTATCTTTGAAAATCATTTTCTATATCAAAAGCAGGTATTTGACCTAAAATCTGTAATTTACTTGATATAGTTCTCCTTGCTACAAAGTATTTAAAGATTAAAAATAAAAATCTCAAAAGTACCCACAAACAATTACAAAATATTTAGGAAGGAACCACCTTTTTGTTTTCATCAGCGAGGCAATACAGTGGCTATGATTGTACTGGGAAAGCATCAAACAAACCCAACACAGAGTAATGCAACCTATTCATGTTTCCACAGAATATGACAAGTTCTTTCAGAAGTTACTCTAAAATTGAAAATATGTTGATAATTTGGCATTAATATTCCATTAGAAAAATGTTTTCTGCTTAAATTTTCAAAACCTGTTCTTTGAACAAAACTCTCACAAATTAGAACTTTAATTTATCTTTGGATATACCTTTTATAAGTCTCACCATCAGTAGTAATCAGATGCAAGTATTAGCCAGTACTGCCAAGGATAGCAGTCTAAGGATATTCATCTCTCTAAAAAGCTCTCTGCATCAGTCTTGAGAGCATAGTCTATAATATACACCTTATAGCAATAAGAAATGAAATACTATTTTCAGAACAGCATTGTTTATTTGTTGTATTATACACTTATTTCACTTCACAGATCTTTTCACATAAAAGAGGAAAAAATAATCAATATATTTTAACCACACTGCACAAATTTCAGACAAGGAGCATAAACTATAAAGATTAAGTGTGGAATCACAGAGCACAACTTAGCAACTGTTTCTCTTGCTATCAGCACAGCAATTACTGGCAGTTGTTACTTAAATCCAACTGAATTGTGGTGTTAACAAGTTGTAATTTTCAAGTGACAGTTTTAAATCTCTACATTAATATTTCAAATGCCTAGTTTTGATACATTTAGCTCAAGCAAAACATCTAAGTATCAAAGCAGCAGATTCATGCTAATTATCATTGCAACACTGTGCATTAGGGAACATGTCAGCCACCTAAACAAGATGAAGACCAAGTGCTTTTCATTGGCTCAGGCCAGTCAGATTGTCATTTCAATCCAAAAAAGAATACCGGCCCTCATACACCAGACTCTTTCTCCCTCACACCATGAATAGTTTTCATGTAACACTGAACTAGATTAGCTCCCTTGTTTGGCACACTTTGCTTCTATTCAAATACTAATGCCAAGAAAACCTGGGGGAAGAACAAATTGCTGGCATCTACTGATACCAGTAAAGACCTACTAGACTGAATTTACTATGTAGCCAGCAATTCAACAGCACACGAGGTTTACAGGATTATCATAACCAAGAAAGTTCCAGACTCTTTCTCCACTTGCAATCTCCTATTGACAACACTTTCTCTTGCCTTATCCTCTGCTGGACCTAACCTTCACAGCATCCATGATAGTAAGCACCATCATATGCTTAAACATCCCAAAATGAACCAAACGAAACCAGCTGGATACTTTTCTGCTGTTTAAGCAAGCACCAGTGGCTTACGTTAAGATTCTCAGACAGACAGTGCAAGAAGGGAAGAAGCTCCCCGCTTTTATGGCAGCAAGCTTCCACACTGTGGAACCACAGTCTCAAGAAAGCTTTTGAAAACGTTACTAGTGAATGTGCTAAAGCACAGCAGCTCACAATTCTCTTCAGCATAGTACAGAAAGGAGATGCAAGAGGGAAGTGCTGTAACATGCAGGTTTGTTCACCTTTGAAATGAAAGGTTTCTAGAGACTGTTGCCACAATCTTCTGTAGAATCTAAGTCTTCATCAAAAAATGTACTTCTGGCCTTTCAAGCCATAAACAAAACTTTTAAGAAAAAAATACATGCAGAAATTGCAAGTTTACAAGAGTATCAGCAATGCAGTGCACTGCTTTGCTGAAAAAGAGCAATGTTATAGGGTCACATTTACTGAGATCAGGAAGAGTGCAACCAATGAAAACACTAGAAAAATCCCTACTACGTAGAGAACAAAGAGTAATATATAGAGACAAGGAAAGCAAAAATGTTGCTATCAGACTCTCAAGGCAATTACAAGTCTTATAAATAAGCAGAAAAATGTTTTTTCCTCACAGTAGAAAAAAAAAACACCACACAACAAACCAGAAGTATTTGGGGTACTCGTGTAAAACACTTTAATTGCTTACCTCATGGACTTTGTAGTTTGAAAAAGCCTTTTGAAATCGAGTAAGAATTTCAAAAAGAACTAGGGAATACCCACATATGCAGTTTTCTTTCACATTAGAAATATATACTCACACGAATTTCAACAAAAGACTGTGAACTTACGTTGTTAGCAAGAACGCCCCTTCACTACATCTTTCTAGAGCTTTCCGTGCTGGAGGTTTTGCTGCAAATTCTACAAAACCTTTTCCTGTAGCTCTGCCACGATCATCTACTACAACAACAGCTCTTTCCACTGGCCCAAATTGCGAAAATGCTTGTTCCAGCAGCTCATTAGAAACCACAGGTGAAAGGTTCTTGACCGTTAGGGCAGCTCCATGTGTAGCAAATCGAATTCGAAGTGGTCTGCTCTTCAAAATAGTACCATCAAGTTCCGCCTTTGCTATTTCAGCCAGAGTCCTAGATTCCTTTTTCAAAACATAAAATATTTTATGTATTTAATTTTCAAAGACAATTTTCCATGTTCCCCCACCCACCTCCTGCAAGAAAGCAGCAGCGGTTTTTTTCCTTAACAGCAGGATCACTAAATTTCCCCCTCCTCCCTCTAAACAAGCAAACAAAAAATATTCCGTCCATCAATTTAAAAAAATACGCATTTGTCCTCTTATATGATTTTTTTTCTAAAAATAAACTAAATGCATAAAAACATCTCCAAAAGCACAAAATTTTGTTGTGCATTACAAGGCTTAAATTCTCATTATGACGGGCACACTTGTGCTGTTCTATAAAAGCTTTCAGTTCATCCTTTTTTTCCCATATTTATCTACTCAGTTCTCCACCGATAGCTCCATATAGTGGGAAACAACACTTTCAAAGATTACACTACAGGATCTATAGTGTTTAGGGGGTTGTTTTTTAAATAAGCGAAAATACCGCAGCTGCTCATTAACACTGTTAGTAATGAACTCTCGACGAAAGTCCAACTGATGGCATAAACTTCTTGCCTTATATATTCATTCTTATCACTTTTATGGGCTTTCTGCACCCACATCTATGAGACAGCCTGCATCACTAACTGCCTTTTTTCTCATTTCAGAGATTTTCACTGAGTTTGGTAGTTGCCATTCGTTACATTTATCTTTTCGACCACGGCTATTTGTCCACAGTTCAATTCACTACATAAATTCTTAAAAACATAACATATTCCCTAAACACAATGGAAAAAGGAAATTCAGATAAAAACTAATTTATATTACACACAAATTGAGTAATGACATGCAAGTATTTCACACTTCCTCCAGAAAATTGATATTACAGGCCGGAGAAATCTCAGGGTTTAAGATGTATGGCAGAATGCCACAAACACTTATCTTTAAAATGACAACCAAAAGGAAAAAAATCCTAACCAGTGGAACACATGCAAAAATCAGAACAAGAGACACCCAAAGCACTACAAAGCTATTCACAGAATGATATAAATTAGTGCATTCTAGATACAGCAATCATGAAAACTGATCCTGCACACTGACGTTTTAAAACGGTATCATAAACTTTACACACAGTGATCCTTTTTTGCAAGCTCGATTTAAGCATAGTTGATCGAATGCTGTACTATCTCTAAAAATCTAATCTTATCTGGACACAAGTAACTTAACCCCAGGGCCGATGTCTTTGCAATTCTGGGATGACACGTTCTGCTTTCGCACTCTGTAAGCAGTAGCATTCTGAAAGAATCCTGTTCAGTCTTTTAAATTAACTGTTTCCATAGTGAATTGGCAGGTTGAAATTTGCTACTGCATGAAGAAGGTTTTTGGTTGGTTTTTTTTTTTTGGTATGTCTTAAGTACGACAAAGTCTCCCAGTTAAATAAAGGAAGTTATTATACAGGTATTATACGAATAATATCACGCAACCGCATTTTCCATTCACTACAGAATTACACACTGAAGAAGTACCCGCGGTAGAAGCACGTAAACGGTAATCGGTGGAGGGGTCCTGAAACCAGCGGAGTACCGCGCAGGGAGACGGTAGCCTAAACGCAAGGGGCTGGGAACGCCGCTCGCAATGAAGGCCTCTGGTCTGCATGTATGCAGGCACAGAGGGGAGGGGGGAGGAGAAAGAGGAAGAAACAGCGATAGCAGCAAGGAGAGAAAAGGTATGGGGCTGCCTCTGTCTTTTTTTACAGCCGCTCGACAAGGAAAGGCAGGGGGAGAGGTCGAACAAGGGGACAGAAGTCTCCCGCTTGCAATGGCAGCCCACGAGTTACGACGCAGCCAGAGAGACGCGCGCTAACCCTCACCAGGCGAATGAAGCCAAAGCCACGATCCCGATTGATGAAGACTTCGCTGGGCTCCCCGTAGCGTTCGAAGAGGCGCTTGAAATCTTCCTCGGTAATATCAGTAGGCAGATTCCCCACGAACAGCCGACAGCGCTGCGTGTAGCTTTTCTCGCCAGGTTTGAGAAAGCTTTTGATATCGATGGTGAACCCAACCTCCTGTTCCTCATCTCCACCTTCTTTACTTGGTACTAGCGCCATGGCCGCCGATGCCTCACTCTCCGCTTCTAGGCCTCGCAATCCCTTTAGGTTGCCGCCGCCGCCGCTGCCCCCCACCATGCCCAAAGGGGCTGCCGGGGAGCTATTCTCGATCCGCACTTGTTTCAAGTTCCTATTCGCTGCCATATTTAGACCTCGCTCCTTCCTCGCTGTTATTTCTCGGAGGACGTGGAGCTTGGTTAACCAGCCGTTACCGCCGACCCACAGCCAATTCAAAATGGCGCCGCCGCCCACCTCGAAGAGTTGTAAGATCCCTAAGGAAAGCACCGCCCGCTCCGCCTTCCTGCCACTGCTCCTGCTCGTTGCTGGGCGTGGGGAGGGGTTGGCGCATGCGCCACTTTGCGCGGCCGTTGGGGCGCGGCGCGTGAGTACGGCGCCTGCTGTCTCGGGCGTTGATATTCCCTTTCAGCTGCGGCACACGGGCGACTTTGCCTCAAACCCTGAGATCGGGTTTTGCGGCTCGTGACAGACGCGTACCAGCAGGCTGCACTGTCTGACAGGATAACCTGCCCAGAAGCTTCCCTGCTGCCCCTTGCTCCTTCGGTTCCTTCAATGCCTGCCCCGCCCCCCTGACCAGAGAGCATCTGCAAACACAATCATACTGGATTAGAGTAGTGGTCTCAGGAATGTTCACGTCCTGCAAACTCTGCGACGGTCCGCCCCCAAGTAGAAGGACTTTTTGCTGAGATGCTGAGGCGCCTGCAAGGGAAAAGCCCGGGGGAAGGAACACCTAAGCACTGTAGTATGGCGTCGGGGAGGAACGGATAGAGCAGGAAAAGTTCACAGAGTTAGATGTGGGAGACAAATCTGAGTGGAGAGAGGTCTTGTTATATCTGCTGCTCATAGACCAATTTCTTACAGAGTAGCATCTTTCTTTATAAAGGTGGTTAACTTCATCTGAGAGGTGTCAGGTCAAATGTCTTCTTCCTTGGGTAGTGATTCTTGCAGCTAGGACATGTCTCTTAACCGCAGCACAAGACTGTGGTTTTCTCTCCTTGTCTACTAGACATCCAGCTGCTTTGTCTGATCTGTGTTCTTCAACCAGTAATTCAACTGGCATACGGTTTCTCGGACGAAGAGTTCATCAGTCTGCCCGAGGCCTCATAGAAAGTCTGACAGTCCGTTCCTGGCTCTTACTACTATAACAGCCTGTGCTTTGGGTGCCTGTGTAGCTTTGCATTATGTAGCAGAATTCCTGAAAAATAGAGCAAGGCTTCGTGAGAAAATAGCTGCATTATTTGTGATATTAATACAAGTATAGCTCTGAAAAACCCAGTATCATATTGCTGCTAGTTACTTAAGCTACTGCATGGCATGTACTGTTCTTTTGAAAAACAACATAAAACATGATACTCAAGAAAAAGTTCATTTGACAACAGGCATGAATCCATTGCTCAGGGATTTCCTTGTCCATTGAGGAATATTTTTAGTTCTGAATCCCTTTCTTCCTATTCCTGGGCTTGTATTGGGATCTGGAGAAAACATGAGTCCCCAGGCAGCATGAATTATTTTATCAGTCCACCTCTTCCTGTGCAAGACTCAGGGACATTGATCTAAATCCAGATTTAAATCTCTGAAAATCAGAAAATTCAGATGATAAGTGAATGGCACCTATTCAAAGCAAAGGCAGCAAGTCAGGCAGTGTTGGAACACGCGGGAGGTATTAAAGTAGTAGTATAGGATTGCTAAAGCTTAATTGTCTTCCCTGTCCAAAAAGGGACAGTTTGTAGTATATTTAGGATTCAATAACAAGAGTTAAGACCAAAAAGGAATTAATTACAGCAAACCAATAGCTTTTTAAAACTAATAAGCATGTAAAGGGAGTAAAATACATATTAGAAATAATATGACTACACATTGTACAGAGTGGAAGGTCAGCAAATGGAAAAAGTTAGATCTGTAGTAGTCTGCTTGTTAAGTTATTGCCAATGCTGTGTAATAAAATTGCCACGGTTTTCAGACACAGCTTTTCAAATCAGGCTAGTAATAAAATCTACAATCATTATATGCTATAGAAAAATCAATAGGAGGAGCAAATGTTACACTACTCTTAACCTTTCCTTAGCTGTAGTAATGTCTCAATAGTAAATGATAATCCAGTAAAATAGATCGATAAAATTCCAACTCTCAGAAACATGCAAATTTTTGATATATCTAAATATATCCGCCTGTCTATCTGTCTATTTATTTAACATGCTCATGCATCCATAGTGTACCTTCATTAGTCAGACCTGTGGTATAACCACAATGCTCATACTTGCATTGGTTCTAAACTTTGTTGAGCTGGAGCTATTTGCACATGACTTCGAGTCAAACATTTCAGTGTGGTATTCAAAAAGAGCTTGATTCCTGGTATGCTGAATCACTTCCTCACCTTCATTTACAATATGTTTCAGATTTTATTTGTTCATCAGAAAAACACCAGACATGTCCTACCCAACTGCCCCTAGTTTTCATGGATTGCCACTGACACCAGTCAACAAGAATGTGTTTTGAAAGGAGACAAAATTGATACCTTGAAATCATGTCCCTTCTGTTGTAAACATTCACTTAAACTCTTATGACTTACTAATTGAAACTTGTATCACAGAAGGAGTTCTGCTAGATGGTTCCAGTCATAAGTTTGGTATTACTATATTTAATACTTTGAATGCAGTTGAACTACATGAAAGTAATTTCACAAGAGAGAGGGAATAAGAGTTATGATCACATAGTAATTTGTTTTCACTCTGCAATTCTTCAAGAATATTTTTAAGCACAAATTTGCTCAAATTGTCATTCAAAAAGCCATAGCAGACACCAATTTTGTACTATCAAAGTTTGGTTTGGCCTGGAATTAAAAAGACCTCAAAAAGGTACAACTTCTTGTATCAGTGCCTTTACATATATTACCAGACTCTTTTCCAACTTATGTAGCCTTGGAGAAACATGGGAAAGTATGAAATTATGCACTGAAAAGATAGAGAATGCAATAGGCAATGGTTGATGCCCTGAGGTTGGGATCCTGTTCAGAAGTGCAAAGCCAGGGCACACCTGACACACTTGGGAGCTGCTGCTCCTGTTTATCTCTTCGCCATGAAAGACAGTGTTTGCTTGCAATACTACTCATGGCAATATCAGGACAAATTCATCTTAGGGTAGATTTTGGTCTCCATTACTCAGCTTTACATATTATTGACTAGCTGTCATAGATGTGCCAGCAAACCTGATGGTATAAACATAGCAGTGTGGAGAAAAAGTTGCTTAATGCAATGCGAAGAAGTGATGATACATATCTGTAATTACGTGAGGATGACCTCATTATGCTATTAGAAGTCGTTACAAGCTAATGTCATTGCAGTGCCATCTGGTGGCAAATACTGGAATTATAACTAGAAATGTAACAATAAATCTAGTGAAAAATAAAGATGGAAAACCGACAATAAAATTACCTCAGAATGGTTTGCATTGGATGGGACCTCAAAGATAATACCTCTCTGGTCTCCAATGGATTTGGTATTTTTAAACTTGGTGAGCAAGCTTTACTCTGATCTCCTCAATATTAGCATAATTCAACAAGTTACATTAATTTAAATGGAGATAAATGTGCATGAATCACACTTATAAAATAATCTATAAAACCTGACCCAATATGGTTAATATTCACCTACATGCAGTAGGTTTTTTAAATGTGAATGAAAACAAGTACTCCAGAATTATCCAAGTGTGAGAAGTTGGTACTCAATCAACACTGATCTCAAGGAACCAAGGACTGAAAATATATTTGTTTGTGGAAGTGTGCAGTGCAGATGGACATTTAGGCTCAACAAAAGTTGCTTAGGTTTCCAAAGCTACTCTTCCCACTAATATATAGCCAATGCTTACAATACATTTCAGTTTTAATGTTTTCCAGCATAGCATCTTTTGCCTATTCTGTAGAAGAATTACAGTTAAACCATTAGTTTATTTCTAAACATTCAGTGTACTGTCAGCATGTCAGACAGTAGAGCTTCCTGCCAGGCAGTCCCTGGGATTAGGTTAGGAAGAAGAGAGAGTTTATGTGGAACAGTTAAAGTGACTGGCAAAACCCCATAAGGGCTGACCTCCTAGCCCTGACAACAAGCAGTGTCACAAATATGCTGTATTCAGGCCATTTTATTCTGAGCAGTTTAACACAAACTGGAGCATTTGCAATTTGCCACCAAGCCAGGCCATTAGCTCAACCAAAACACCTCAGAGGCCCCTGAGGCCTTCCTGTTTGCACTTCCTGTGGGAGCATTTGTCTTTCTCTGGCCTCGGGAAGCCTATTCCTCTGAAATCCTACTGTGGCACATGATGTGCAGGCAAACTTTAAACCATCATTGATACTTTAACCCTTCAGGTAGTTGTAGACAGCAATGCGGTCACCCCTGAGCCTCCTCTTCTCCAGGCTAAACACCCCCAGCTCCCTCAGCCTCTCCTCACAGGGCTGTGCTCCAGACCCCTTACCAGCTTCATCACCCTTCTCTGGACACATTCCAGTACTTCAACATCTCTCTTGAATTGAGGGGCCCAGAACTGGACACAGGACTCAAGGTGTGGCCTGACCAGTGCTGAGTACAGGGGCAGAATAACTTCCCTTGTCCTGCTGGCCACACTGTTCCTGATCCAGGCCAGGATGCCATTAGCTCTCCTGGCCACCTGGGCACACTACTGGCTCACATTCAGCTACTATCTACCAGTCCCTCCAGGTCCCCTTCTGCCTGGCTGCTCTCCAGCCACTCTGTCCCCAGCCTGTAGCCAGGCTTGTGAGTGTGGCTGTAGCCAGCAGCACCACTTGCGATGGCTTGCAGAGCCTCTGCTCCATTCTTTCTCCTGACATTTCTTACTGTCCCTGTCTTACTTCTTACTGCAGTCTTTTTTTAAAACCTTATATAGCCCCATGTGAATGGGATAAGGGAACTAATCCAGCTAAAAAATAAAGGAAGAGGAGGAGCAAGTGAAGGGTTGTTTAAGCAAGTGTTGATGCCTAATAAATGTGGCATCACATTCTATCCTAATCTCAAACATCAACCGTTAGAGGCTTGATCTTCCCTGCAGGGAGGGAAGGAACACTGGACAGGCTGGAGTGCTGGACAAAGGCTAACCAAATGAAGTTCAATAAAGACAAGTGCAGGGTTCTGGAATTAACAACAGGCACCAGTACAGGTTAGGGGCTGCCCTGCTGGAAAGCATTGGCACAGATTGCCCAGACAGGTTGTGGAGTCTCCTTCTCTGGAGACTTTCAAAAGCCACCTGGTTGTGTTCCTGTGTGGACTACCCTAGGTAGGAAGCCTTTTGGCAGGGGGGCTGGACTTGATGATCTCTGAAGGTCCCTTCCAACCTCTAATGTTCTGTGATTCTGTGATTGGAGGTACCCGTCCATATAAGGATGACAGAGTCTGTTCCTGTAACAATCCATTCTGAGGAATTTGAGGAAGAAGCCTAGCAGAGCCTGATGCAGTTTAAAATTTTTGTATCTCTGTGTCAGCTATCTCTCTGCTAAGTCTTGTCAGTTTTCCAGTACACTGCTCACCAACGTGGTTTTGAGCTAAAACAGTAGGCTGAACTGGAGTAAATGAGACATGGGCACACATTTCTTGCTCCTAGCCTTTTTGCAGATTAAGGTAAAGTTAACTTGGCAAGGAGTTAGCTCATCTACCAGACAGGCAGCTGAGAAATGTGATGCACTCAATTGTGATAGTAAAATTAACCATAAACTTACCATAGTGAAAACATTAAATGTTATTGTCCATGTAATAGTCCAGTATGATCCATTTTACCTCTTTTCAGACTAGAAAAAAAAGGCCACAGGCTCCCCAGTTAATCTCTCAAACAAATTTTAATCCCAAAATAAAAGAAAGGGCAGTTTAGCTCATTCAACAAACAAATGCAATAAACTGTTCTACATGACTGCAGGTCAGGCAGCCTTGAAGTGATAGCTTGGTCTCAAAGAAAACCTCTTGCACTTAAAGACAGCCCTTCTGTAGACAGCTGGCTTCTACTTCTACTGAGACCCCACCTAAGCCTAGTAGCAGGGAACTGTTGCCCTGAGCACTTCCCCGCATCAGTGAACTGATTAGTTACAGGCAGAATAAGCTGCTTTCACAAGTCCTCATGGTGCTGCTTACACTGTATGACAATTACTGCAAGTCACTGGTTTAATCTGTAGCATAGCAAGATTGCTTCGTTGCCCAGCAGTGAAGGAATCTGTCAGAAGTTGTGCTGTTTCTTACAGAAACTGAAGACATAGCTTTCCATCTTGCCAGCTTCTAGATAAGACTAAATATAAGAGCCAAGAGCCTTCTTTGTTTCGCTGTTTGGGTGGGGGGGTTGTGTGTTTTGTTTGTGTTTGGTTTTGTTTTTTCCTAATATTGGAGACTTTAAAGGAACTGAACTTGGGTTTTTATCTGAATGGCAGTCCAAGCAAAGGCAGATACTTTCTGTGAAGGCATTTAATGCATGACCCTATGACCCAGGGCAATTTATTTAAATCAGTATTTTCAAAAGCAAGTGAGCAAAGCCAGAGGCTAAAATCAGTAGAAATGTAAAGTAGTTACTACCTTCAAAAATAAAACATTTTTTATATAACTGTCTATAGGACATGCAGTTTACCAAAGTTTTGATCTTCTTAACATCTCAGTTTCTGCACTGGGGGAACTGTTTATTTGCTTCACAAGGGTAATGTAATATGAATTAACTTTTAAGCATTCTGAATCCTCAAAGGAAAGAAACTCTTCAAGTACAAATTCCCAAGATTAATAGCACATTGTCACACACAGAATCCTAGTTATCCTACGGTAAAAATGTGATCAGGACAAATCCCCAAAGCAAGTGATGTTCATTAGGCGTTCCAATTCTCAGAAAAATTAGGACACTGGTAATTTCTTTTATCAGGCAAAGGACTTAATGTATTGCTTGTAGGAACAGGACTAGAGATAGTAAAAAAAATAAATTTAAAGCCAGATACTCCCACTACAAACCTACAATCTGCTTACATGATCACCTGATGCCTCACAGAAGCATCCTCCATACAACCTGAGTACAAACTGAGAATAACCTTCGTTGTCCTGCTTGCCACACTGTTCCTGATCCAGGCCAGGATGCCATTGGTTCTCCTGGGCACACTGCTGGCTCATGTTCAGCTACTTTCTACCAGTACTCCCAGGTCCCTTTCTGCCTGGCTGCTCTCCAGCCACTCTGTTCCCAGCCTGTAGCGCTGCTTGGGGTTGTTGTAGCCAAAGTGTAGAACCCTGCACTTAGCCTTGTTAAATCTCATCCCATTGACCTCTGCCCACCCATTCAGCCTGTCAAAGTCCCTCTGCAGAGCCCTCCTACCCTCCAACAGATTGACACCTGCTCCTAACTTGGTGTCATCTGCAAACTTACTGATGATGGTCTCAATCCCCTTGTCCAGATCATCAGTAAAGATATTGAATGGGATTGGGCCCAGCGCTGATCCCTGGGGGACACCACTAGGTTGCTCTTCCCTTGTCCATCAATGCTGTTACCCCATCACAGAAGACCACCAGAAGACATGTTAGCTGGAACAAATCACCTCCTCATTTTTCATGTGCCTTAGCAGAGTTTTCAGGAGGGTCTGTTTCATGGGCACAGGTGAGACTGATTGGCCTGTAGTTCCCTGGGTCTTCCTTTTTTCCCTTTCTGAAAATGGGGTTATATTTCCCCTTTTCCAGTCAATGGGAACTTCACCAGATTGCCATGACTTCAGATACAATGAAAGGCAGCTTAGCAGCTTCATACATCAGTTCCTTCAGGGTTTGCCCTGAAAAGAATTTGTACACAGGCAAAATTGGTCATAAAGATAGCTGCAAGACTGAATATCAAAAGCTAAGTAGAGAACTAGAGTGTCGCTAGGAAATTTTTAACCATCAAAATGCATCTGCCTCCCTGCTGATGGAGACAGAGGTACTGCTGCTGACAGATCAGCATGCAAAAATGGATGGGGTTAGAGTACAAAATGGGTGAACGATAACAAATACACTGTTTGATCTTGGTGAGGTGCCCCTGCCCATGGCAGGGAGGTTGGAAGTAGATGATCCTTGAGGTCCCTTCCAGCCCTGACAGTTCTATGATTCTATGATCTTCCTAGTAACAAGTAGTAGGACCAGAGGAAATGACCTCAAGTCGCACCAGGGGAGGTTAGACTGGCTATTCAAAGAAACTTTTTCACTGAAACGGTTACCAAGCATGGGAATAGGCTTCCCAGGGAAGTGGCTGAATCCTTATCCCTGGAGATGTTTAACAGACGCATAGATGCAGTGCTAAGGAACATAGTTTAGCACCGTATTCGGTAGTTAGATAATGGGTGGACTTGATGATCTTAAAGGTCTTTTCCAACCTAAAGGATTCTACGAGTCTGTGATCTTTTCAGAAAATAAACATTAGCTTAAATTTGATTAGTGACTGTCTAGAGAATAGCTTTTCTGTATTCAATAAGAACAGCAAAAGTATCATGAAGAGTATGTTTGAATTAAGACAAGGTAAAGGAGACTCTCTGCTATAATCAGAGACAAATACCTGATATTATTCAATACACACTGTTAAGCATTTGGTGAGTCCAACCATTACTTTGCAACACTGAAGAGTGGCAAAAGGCATCTTTCCAAGCCCCACTGTCATTTGAATCATAGGAGGAAGATATAAATGGGGATGAAATGTAAATAATTGGAAATGTTGGCATCCAGCACATCTATCAAGACAGATTAAACCCAAATCTAGAACATGAACAACAGAGAACATAATGCAACATAATCTGCCCTGATACGGAAGTAAAGGAGGAAGAAGGTGCATGACCAATGCATGGAACCATCATGTGCCAACCTGCAGGGCAATGCACTGAAAGGATGAAAGCCTTCATCTAACAGCATGGCAACATCACCCTCACTTCTTTGTGTTTCTGCTGTTAATGGGAGATGCCCAAGACAGAGTGTTTGGAGGATGAGGAGACATATGGTCAAAATACCAAAATACATTGAGGACTGAAGTTATTCTCTCTGGCATGGGCTGTGCACTAGTACCTTCCATCTCAGGAAGCAGCGAATGTCACCATAAAAGACAGGAGGATTGGCAATATAAAGAAAATGTACTGCAATCAGCAAAGAAACTGGAGATACCCAAGTGGACTGCAGCGTGGTCTTGGAGAAGGAGTCAGGCTACACAAACAGCTGCACTTGCAGTAAATGGTAGCTTGGTTTTCCACATGTGAACTACTTCCATGCAGTTACGCTGTGAATGCTACAAAACATAGGCATTTTTTGTTATGTATGTGGTAATTCTTTCCTTTATTCTACATCCACACAGATCTGCATACCATCACACAGTTCTTGTTCCAATCTCTTATCATAGGTTGTCTTTTAAAATTTGTTTTTAGCACTGATGGGCTCACTCTTTATTTAATTATTACGTTTTTTTTCCCCTCCTGTAACTGCAAGCATATCTGTCAGTGGAGGCTGATGTATAAAGTCGCCTGTAAGGAACCTCATGAATAATTTATGCCCTCCACAATGCAGTGCCTTCCCTCCTTCCCAGTGGGCTGGGCTCACTGGCTGATGTGCTTTTGTCTGCCATTTTACAGCCCCGTGCCATTGTTTCCGGCGGCCTGAGCTCACTGCCTGCCGGTCTCGGCTGTGGCCACGCCGGGAGGCCCGACCCACCCGCCAGACACAAAGCTGCCGCCACGGCTCTCAAAATGGAGGCCTGAGGGCGATGGCGGCTTCACTCCCGTTGAGAGCTATGTAAAAATTTGGCGCCATTTTTAAAGAGGGCGCTCGTTGTGCCGGGACCTGCGGCTGCAGTCTCTGCAGAAGGTGAATGTTTATGTTTGGGAAGAAGGGAAAAGGTCATCAGTGAAGAACAGCCCTGAGTGTACTACTGCAAGGATGTGGTGATGGAGGCTCCAGTGGTTTTCAACAGTGTAGGAATATGAAATATCTGCTTTGTTTCCATATCAGGACAAAATTTGTGAGAAGCCTATACACACTATAAAACAATTAGGATACAAGTTTTAAATTCAATTCACAGACTGCATCAGGTTGGAAAAGACTCTCAAAGGTCATCCTCACTAAACTCCTCTGCAGTGAGCAGTGGCATCTCCAACTACATCAGGATAGGGCCACATCTCAAATGTCTCCAGGGATTTCGGTGTACTTGAGTACGAACTATGCTCTCATTTTTGTATATAAAGAAGTTTAATATGCACTGGTACGCGTGTTCATGCCTGGAAACATCAGAGTCGAGTGCTGTCTCCCAAAACAGGATGCTTTCCATCTCGGGGAAAGTAAGGACTGACCATCACTTACCCTAATGGTGGCTTGGCCAAATTAACCAAAGATACTTCTCCAGTGGGTAATATAGGTGAAAGATAATAATGTCCTGTTACAGGTTCTTTTTCCATTTAACTTTTCTTACAAGGAGCGTTGGCCATATCCTCAACAGAGGTGTTGCATTCATCCTTTGCACATCCATCATTGCCTTGTCATGCATCCTATCTCAGTTGGATGTGGGTATTTTGTTGGATGTGACTGTAAGGCCAGGTGCCTGGTGAGCCAGTGTCCTGCCTGGTGTGCTGGGTGGTCTGGGGAAGTTGGTGAAAATGCTTCAGATGCAGCTTCAAACATACCATCATCCCCAAGAGGGAATTGGATTTTAACAACAGTTTTAGACCAGCTTTAGGTATATTCATCTTGCAAGGCATCTTGCAAGGCATCTTGCAAGTCAGATGTAGAAGGGTGAAACAAGTAATTTGGTTTTATTAATTTAATAATATCTCTTGTTAAGTACAGTGTTTTTTTAAAGTGTGACTCATCAGAACATCTTTTAAGGAAAATCCTTAAAGGTTTTTGTCGGGGTTTTTTTTGTTTGTTTGTTTTTAAAAGAAATTCAAATTTGTAGTTTCAGAGAGTATAAATTCTAATGTCCTACATGTTTACTATTGGGTTTTTAGGTAATGAGTCTATTTGGAGTGATGATTTGAAGAAAGGGAGAGATTTTTTTAAAAAATTAGCTAGCTTTAAAATTTTATTATAGCACTAACTGATTTTTAAAAAGTCTGAAAAATAAATATTTATCCAAATACCTAATGGAAATTTTATGCCTTTTTTTTTTTTTTTTTT